>JAJPUD010007361.1:0-109234 GCA_023553655.1 Myrmecobius fasciatus | reverse complement strand
AAAAAAATGCAAATGAGGGTGGCCTAGCTGCACCAGATCTAAAACTATATTATAAAGCAGTGGTCACCAAAACCATTTGGTACTGGATAAGAAATAGAGTAGTGGATCAGTGGAATAGGTTAGGTTCACAGGACAAAATACTCAATGACAATAGTAATCTAGTGTTTGATAAACCCAAAGACCCCAGTTTTTGGGATAAAAACTCACTATTTGACAAAAACTGCTGGGATAATTGGAAACTAGTCTGGAAGAAATTAGGCATTGACCCACACCTAACACCATATACCAAGATAAGGTCAAAATGGATTCATGATGTAGGCATAAAGAATGATATTATAAACAAATTAGAACAATGTAGGATGGTTTACCTCTCAGACCTTTGTCTGGGGCTCTTCTTTGTGACCAAAGAAGAACTAGAGGTCATCATTAATCACAAAATAGATAAGTTTGACTATATCAAGTTGAAAAGTTTTTGTACAAACAAAATGAATGCAGACAAGATTAGAAGGGTAGCAGTAAACTGGGAAAATATTTTTACATCCAAAGGTTCTGATAAAGGCCTCATTTCTAAAATATAGAGAGAATTGACTCAAATATATAAGAATTCAAGCCATTCTCCAATTGACAAATGGTCAAAAGATATGAACAGACAATTTTCAGACGACGAAATTGAAACTATTTCTGGTCACATGAAAAGGTGCTCCAAGTCACTATTGATCAGAGAAATGCAAATTAAGACAACTCTGAGATACCACTACACACCTGTCAGATTGGCTTAAATGACAGGAAATGATAATGATAGCTGTTGGAGGGGATGTGGGAAAACTGGGACACTGATACATTGTTGGTGGAACTGTGAACGGATCCAACCATTCTGGAGAGCAATTTGGAGCTATGTTCAAAAAGTTATCAAACAGTGCATACCCTTTGACCCAGCAGTGTTTCTACTGGGCCTATATCCCAAAGAGATTTTAAAGGAGGGAATGGGACCCAAATGTGCAAAAATGTTTGTGGCAGCACTTTTTGTAGTGGCAAGAAACTGGAAATTGAAAAGATGCCCATCAATTGGAGAATGGCTGAATAAATTATGGTATATGAATGTTATGGAATATTATTGTTCTGTAAGAAATGACCAACAGGAGGATTTCAGAGAGGATTGGAGAGACTTGCATGAACTGATGCTGAGTGAAATCAGCAGAACCAGGAGAACATTATACACAGCAACAAGACTATACGATGATCAATTTTGATGGACATGGTTCTCTTCAACAATGATGTGATTCAAACCAGTTGTGCTGCGATGATGATAGTCATATACATCCAGAGAGAGGCCTGTGGGAACTGAGAGTGAACCACAACACAGCATTTTAACGCTTTCTGTGAATATTTCCATGCATTCTGTTTTCCTTCTTAGGTTGTTTTTTTTTTCTTCTTCTCTTTCTAGATCTGATGTTTCTTGTGCAGTAAGATAACTGTATAGATATGTATACATGTATTGTATTTGTCATATAATTTATCCTATCTAGCATGTATTAGATTACCTGTCATCTAGGGGTGGGGGTGGGGGGAGGGAAAGGAAAAGCTTGGGAAAAAAAATTTTTTTTTTTGCAAAGGTCAATGTTGAAAGGTCACTCATGTTTTGCAAATAAAAAGCTTAATAAAAAAATACAAAAAAAAAGACACACAAAGCAAATACAAAAGGTAAATTGTGAACCACTGAGTCCAGGAAGAACACAGGACCTGGTGGTGATTACCCAGCATCTTAAGTCAGTCACGAGAACTGCCCCAGGGCAAACTAAAGGCTATTTCCCCTTTGCCTTAAGAGCAGACCCCAACTTTTAAAAAAATGAGCAAAAAAGCAAAAAGAATTCTGACCATAGACAGTTTTTATCGAGAAAGAGAAGAACAGACTTTAAAGTTGAGGATTCTAAAGGCCTAACAACTCCAGATGAAGCCCCAAAAGGTGATATAAGTTGGTCCCCATTTTATAACGCTCTCTTAGAAGAATTCAAAAAAGATCTTAAAAGAGAGAAGAAAAATAGGAAGAGGAAATGAAATCTTTATAAGAGGGTATGGAAAAGGACAACCAGAAATTATTTGAAGAAAAGTCCTTAAAAATGGACTTGATGGAATGGAAAAAGCTTTTTAACTACTTACAAAATAGACATGAAAAAGAAACAAATTCGTTGAAAAACAGAATTTGTGAAATGGGAAAAAAAAAAACTGCAATGAACACAATACCTCAATTGGCCAAATGCAAAAGGAGATAAAAAAGCTAACTGAAGAAAATAATTCACTAAAAATTAGAATTGAACAAATGGAAGTGAATGACTCAATAATACTTCAAGAATCAAACAAAACAAAACAAAAAAGAAAAAAATAGAAAAAAAATGTAAAATACCTCATTAGAAAAAACATCTGACCTGAAAAAAAAGAGCCTAGACATGATCTTTCAGGAAATCATCAAGGAAAACTGCCTGGATATCCTAGAATCAGAGGGCAAAATAGCCATTGAAAGAATTCACCAATCACCTCCTGAAAGAGACCCCAAAATGAAAATTCCACGAAACATCGTAGTTAAATTTCAGAATTCTAAAATGAAGGAGAAAATATTGCAAGCAGCCAGAAGGAAAAATTCAAACATATTGGAGCCACAATCAATATTACTCAGGAATTAGCAGTTTACACTTTAAAGGGTTGAAAGACATGGAATCTCATATTCCAAAAGGCAAAGGAACTTGGATTGCAGCCAAGAATCAATTATCTGGCAAAACTGAGCATCATCTTTCAGGGGAAAAAAAAAGATGGTGGAACCATGAACATATTTGTAGGTATAAGGGGAAGAATGAATAGATAGGGAAAAAACTGATTTGGCATTCTCACTCACTTTATGGATCACTCACTTTAGTGTATTTGTAAGCCTTGTCTTTGTGTATCCAGGGCTTCTTTCACATATACAATCCTTTTCTCTGTTTACATCATAGCCCCAATTCTAGGTCAGATCTTCATCACTTCTCACATAGACTATATGTAAATAAACAAAGGATTAGTAATTTTGACAAGATAAGGAACTTGTCCTCATGTGAAAACTCCAATATCATGGACTAGAACCATCTAAAACTTAGAAGATCAGTCCTAACAAGTTGCCTAAAAAACATAGTGGACATGTAACTTTTCTAAAATCACAGAACTCATAATTGTCAGAGATTAAGATTTGAACTTAAATTTTCTTGACCCCAAGCACATATTATCCATTGTATCACTGACTTTCATATGCATATTCTTTTGATTTTTAAAATTTGATATTAATATTGATGCCAAAATAATATTAAAATTATGGCTTTGTATTAACATATTTATGTGAAATTACATGGGTGTATATATACATTTTATGCATATATAGACTTTTTTTTGTGTGTGTGTGTGTTATATTAAAGGTCCCACACAAGAAGTCTCTCATTTTATGAATAAGAATAGAATCCAGACATTTTCAGTCCAGTAAGACATAGTTTCTCAAGAAATAAACAGATTTTTTTCCTCTGTGACTCATTTGATAGCCAGGAAAGAGCTTTTCATGAGTCACTCTGATTTGGAACAAACAATGTAAATTATCAAAACTCCCAAAGCAATGTTGGTGACTTTCATAGAGATTTGTGCTAGGAAGTAGAAATGAGCTAGACAGAGGGGGAAGAGAGTAACTAATTCCCACAATCTGATCACTAGGTTCAAAGGGAACTTCTGGCTTCTGGAAAGAAATACTTCCCTGAATGCTGTTGGAATTGTACCTGTGGATAAACATATTGTGAATAAATGGAAATGCATTTATCAAATGATTCTTATGTGCCAGGCACATGAGTGAAGAAAAAAACTTAGATCCACTGGGGAAGACAACATATATAAGGAGTGGTTCAGAGTAGAGTGTTTTGGCCAGGAAGTCAGAGGGAGTGAAGATTGGAATCACAGGGCATTTTATTGACAATATGGAAAGTAGTGGGAAGATACATGAGCTGAGAAATAAATATGTATTTGTACAAGAGAAGGAATGTTCACCAATCAGAAGCCTGGGAGTTCATGTCCTATGTTGGAGGAAGAGGCTGGACAAAACATTCTTCCTCCCTCTTTCAAAAAATGGATTGCTTTTATTTATTTTGTTTTCTTGATTTACTTTGTTTTTATATTACAAACACTTAAAAATTACTCTTGTACATAGCTCTTTTAATGAAGTAAACTTGTTAAAAAATCTAATAATACAGTGATCTCATCTAAAAATAAGCTTGATATTCCAAATTTATAAGATAATTCCTACACTTACAACCTTACTCCATCTTACCTTCATGGATTTTACATTATTTTTCAGTGAAGTTAAACTCTATTGCTTCTTCTTATAGGGTCATCAAATTTAATGATTTCATGGTAGAGGACATGGTGCATTCAAAATAATATCTTAGATTTCTTTATCCTGTTCATTGTGGTGCTTCTTTCATTAGATTCTTTCCATAAGAAACCCCATGTTTTTCTTTTCCTTTTATTCCCCCTGCAAGATTGACTGCTACTGCAATAAATTTCAAAAGACTATTTAAAATTGTTTTATCATTCTGCAGTTTTATAGGAGGCACATATTACTTCAAATAAGTGAAATATATTATATGTCTTGGGAATCATTGATATCCAGAACCTTTTTTGGGGGGGAGGGATTGTTATTTAAAAAACATATGTATATAGAAAAATACTAAGTATAAGGAGGAAGACCTGGGGCTAAGTCAAGACATTTAACTTTCCAATGATGTTAGGTAATTCATACTTGGCGTGCTGGGGAGGGGAGAAGAATCTTGAGAAAGAAAAAAAAATCAAGTAAGTTCTTTCCTTAGGCTGAGAGAAAAAATGGGAAAGAAGATATTTACATTGTAAAGTTATATGAAAAATAAGGTAGGATACCAAGAGAGGAAATATGCAATAATCTCCCTATATTCTTTCCAAGTGTAATAACAATAACAACAATTTAGAGCTAACATTTATAATTCTTTAAAGCTTTCAATGCATAAGAAACATTGTATTCAGTTCTAGGTTAGTCAGTCAGGCAGCAAACATTTATTAAGTGTTTTCTAAGTTCTAGGAGGAAGACGTAACATATGGAGGGAAATGCTGATTAGATAGAAACTTTAGAATAAGGCAACTAGTATTGTAATGTAATAAGGGTCTTGACATAAGGTCATATGATGACATAAGGAAATTAGAAAATTTTAGCTTGAAGAAGTTTTTTTTTTTTTTTTTTTTTTTTTTTTTTTTTTAATGGCCAGAAGAGCTGTCTTCAGGTTTGTGAAAGGCTATGACCTGGAAGAGAGATTATTGGATTTATTCTGTTTGAACCTTGAGGGTAGAAGCAGGAGAAATGGAAGATAAAAAAAAAAGACACATCCAGTCAATAAGCATTTACTAGGTATTTATTGTGCTAACCAGGATTTATATAAAGAAAGGTAAATATAGTTTCTGCCCTCGTGAACCTCACACTGGAAGGGCAGAGGCTGCATGAAAATACCTGTATGCAGCACCCAGAAGTTGATCTTACAGGAAAAGTCACAATAGTTGCTGGGGGAAAGGCTAGGAAAGATCTCTTCTAGAAGATAGTATATGAGATAAAAGATAACACTTCTCATAAGCATGTGGCTTGGACCTGTGCCCTAATTGTGACCTGAGACTTTGCAATAAACTGAGCTATGGCTAAATAACCTACTGGTGTTCCATTGTATTGGATGAACATTCTCTGCCTCTTTCCCACCACCTTTTAATTAGCATTTAAGTACTTCTTTTAAAGGCAATTTATTCTTTTGTTTCTGGAATAGATGGCCATTTTTAGAAGCCCGGACTCCCTCAGACAATGGGAGAAAAGGTCAAGGGGGGAGGCTTCTGGTCCATATAATCCTGTGTTTTGCAGTTTGTTCTTTGCACTCCTTTAACTGATACCTTGTCAGTTAGGAGTTGCCTTTTGTCTCGAGATTGTTTTAAAACCCTTTTGGTTTTTTCTTACCTTGAGAGTCACTGATTGCTTTTGTGTTCACTACTGTCCCACACAGTTTGGGAGCTCATTCCAGGATATTTCCTGTTTAAAAGGGGTCTTTCCCATACTGAATCCTCGGGCAGGCACCCTCTGGAGAGTTCTTCAGGAGACCTTGGACTCAGTTTGGGAACTCCTGCTTCGATTACGTAAACTCCCGAAGAAAGATACTCAGAGAAAGCAAAAAGGGTAGGCTATCAAAGATAGAGGAACAATTCAGCCCAGAGATAAACCAGCTGAGAAAAATTTGAAATCAGTCAGGTAAATTGGGAACAACTGGTGGGGGGTGGGGAAAGGGAAGAGGGAGAGACTTTAAATGGTTAGATCTTTTCCTCTGTCAAGAACTGATGGAGAAAATCACTATTGATCAGAGAAATGCAAATCAAGACAACCCTGAGATACCACTTCACACCTGTCAGATTGGCTAAAATGACAGGAAAAGTTAATGATGAATTTTGGAGGGGATGTGGGAGGGCTGGGACACTGATGCATTGTTGGTGGAGCTGTGAACGGATACAGCCATTCTGGAGAACAATTTGGAGCGATGCTCAAAAAGTTATCAAACTGTGCATACCCTTTGACCCAGCAGCATTTCTATTGGGCTTATATCCCAAAGAAATCATAAAGGAAGGAAAAGGCCCCACATGTGCAAGAATGTTTGTGGCAGCCCTTTTTGTAGTGGCTAGAAACTGGAAATTGAATAGATGCCCTTCAATTGGAGAATGGCTGAATAAATTATGGTATATGAATGTTATGGAATATTATTGTTCTGTAAGAAATGACCAGCAAGATGATTTCAGAGAGGCCTGGAGAGACTTACATGAACTGATGCTGAATGAAATGAGCAGAACCAGGAGATCATTATACACGGCAACAACAGTACTATATGACGATCAATTCTGATGGACATGGCTCTCTTCAACAATGATATGTTTCAAACCACCTCCAATTGTTCACTGAAGAAAGCCATATACACCCAGAGAGAGGGATGCGAAATGTGGACCACAACATAACATTCTCATACTCCTTGATTGATGTTTGCTTACATTGTGTTTCCTTTATCTGATATATCGTTTGTGTAGATAAGATTTTTCTTGCACACCAATGATAAGTTTGGAAATATGTATACATATAATCGATTTGCCAATATTTTAACATAATTAACATGTAGTGGATATCCTGCCATCTAGGGGAGGGGTGGGGAGTTGGGGGGAAAAATTTGTAACGGAAAGCTATGTAAGGGTTATTGTTGAAGAATTACCCACACATATGTTATGCAAATAAAATAAAAATTAAAAAAAAAAAGAACTGATGGAGAATTTAGGTGGTTGAAGTCCAAAAATCATTCCTATTTTCCTTTGATATTTGGAAAATCCTAAGCAGTTTGAATCCATAAGGATTTTTAATTTCCTTTGCTAAGATAGGATGAGTCCTTCATTAAAGAAGACAAGAAAATGTGAACCTTGGAAAGGAACAATTTAGCTGACTCTCCTATCTAGTGTCCTGGGAAGACAGCTCTTTAGAAAGAATTGCTATGAAATACTAAAATGTATTGGGATTAAATAAATACTGTTGTGGAAATGTCTATCCCCGCAGGTCTGAGTGTAAATTCAAAGGAGCCTTCAATATCTGGCTGGCCGGCTCTTAGGGCTTTGGCTCCAGAACTCCCCTCCTCACTTTTACCCCAAGGGGAGGCTGAGAACAGAAGCTTAATTTAGAAAAACTGTTTGTGTGTGTGTCAGCCTCTGTTTTGTTTTCTGTGTTTGTCAGCCAAATTAAAAGATCTGGCTACTTGGGATTCAAAAGTGTTTGTAATTGGACTTCTGCAAATAGCTTTTAGCTAGAGAGAAAAAAGACTAGTTCTGAACTAGGGAAAGTTTAAATGTAATACCAAAAAGGAAAAACAAAACAAAACTGACCTTCCTGTGGATACAGAACTGGCCAATTTGGGTCTGCAGAAATAGTTATAGATACATAACTGCTAAAACATTTTGGCAGATGCTGTGATTTTGGGGATTAATCATTGTTACTTGGCACAGTCTCTCTATCAACTAACTTGAGTTAGTCTATTGTATTTTTAAATAACCCTAATTTACATGACTAAAAGCTTTTTGAGGATCAGAACTTGAAGGTTACAGAAAAACTGCAGAAGGAAAAAACAAAAAAACAAAAAAAGGCTTTTCTGGGATTTTCCAAGCTTCTCAGGTTTGTGGAATCTAGTCTGGCTGTGCTGGTATCCTTCACTGGCCTGGATTCTTCTGGTGTTTTCACTAGAACCCCAATATCTTCAACGTGGCTCCCTGGCATTTCTGGCATTGAGGGTAGCCTAGTTACTGGGCCACAGAACTACAGCTGGACATCTGGGTCAAAATTTCTCTGACTCTTTTTCCTGGTCCTAAAATTACCAATTTCTTAGAATCTTTTTGATGGACTTGAAAGGGCAGTTCTCTGCCACCTTAAATTTTGGGGCTATGTATGTTTAATTTGAAATTCTGATTCTGAAATTATATGTGGCAATTGCTATTAAGTAGTGCACACTAAAATTATGAACTAGTTTATTCTGGTATAAGATTTAGAAATACAAGTGCACTAACACTGAAATATTGAAATTTTAAATCAGTATTTGATTTGTTAAAAATTTTGGTTCTCAGGTAACTTACCTAAAGAGGACACATATTTGTATCTCCTAATTAGATGAAATATATTTAAGCTACTATGTTGCTTGCTAAATTGTATATTGGGCAAACTGTGAAAATTATATGAGCTGTACTTTAACATTGTCAGCCCAGCTGGATATGTGGTATAAATTTTGTGAAATTTGGTCCAAAGCTATTTGGAATATTAATCTTAAGGTTTGTCTTGCTTTTTGCCTTTAACAAAGAAGTAAAAACAAGACAATTTGGCATATAAAGATATGTGTAATTGCCGAATCTGAAAGGTGTGTAATATGTCTAAAGATAAATAAGAAGGTATTGAGGTATCCTTTCAGAGGGAGGCAGCCTGGCTCCAAAATACTTAGGTTAGGTTTTAATGAAATAATACCAGTGGGGATGGCTGGAAGCTTTCTCTTGGGCTCTGCTGCTTTAAGAGAGATTAGCAGAATAATATTGGAACAAATAGTACTAAAGGAAGATATTTTACTTCTAAGATTTTATAAGAAAAATGGGGAGAGACTGCAAATTGAGTGAAAATTCTATATACCTGCACATCTGCCTTCATCAGGGAAAGTAGAAAGAATGAATCAGATTCTTAAGAAAAGGATTACTATGGGGGAGCTAGGTGGCAGAGTGGATAGAGCACCAGCCCTGAAGTCAGGAGGACCTGAGTTCAAATCTGGTCTCAGACACTTAACATTCCCTGGTTGTGTGACCCTGGCCAAGTCACTTAATCCCAATTGCCTCAGGAAAAAGCAAAAAATAAAATAAAATTAAAAAAAAGAAAAGGATTACTAAATTGATGTTAGAGACTAAACTGCTTTGGACCAAATGTTTGCCTATTGTTTTGTTGAACTAGAACTGTTCCCAGAAGTGATCTAAGACTTTCTCCACATGAGATTGTTTCAAAAGATGGTCTTTCCCTTTCTCCTCCCAAATAAAATAAGCCAAAGAATAAGTTTTTAAGGAATTATATACTGGCAGTCCTCATCCCTTTTAGCCCAACAAGGATTGCTGATCCAGACCACACCTTTGGAGTTTGCAGTTTGCAGGAAAGTGGGCACATACTAATTCCTGGAAGAAGCAAAGTGGAAGGACTTTAACAGAAGAATGAGACTGCAGTCTGAAGGCTAAGAACACCAGGCTTAAAGGACCTTTAAAGGAACCTCAGTGTTCTGGATAATTAATAACCTCTAATATTGACTTTGCAATTAGAAATGTTTTGGTGGGAGGAGAGATTAATTGTGCTTAGAGGAATTTTAACAAGATTGATGTTGTACCTGTTATTTATATTTCCAGAAAAGTTTATAGGGATTCTTTGATTGGAGGAAGTTGAATTAACATTTTTATGATGAAATTATTAATGTTAATTCTGATAGGGTTCTTTAATGTGAAATTAGGATATTTTATATTCTATGTGAGTTTTAATTGGTTGTATTGAGCCATTTTAAAGCTGTTTCCATTGTTTAGGGAAGTTCTGAGAACAGTATATGTATGCCTTTGTCCCTTTGAACATGGTTAAAACCTGAACATGTTTTGTTACAGTTTTTGTTATTAAGCATCTTAAAATAAAATGGTTTGTGTAATGTTGAATTTACAACCCATCTGCTTAGAAATGAAGATAAACTGTGAACTTTCTAGGATGAATCTTGTACTGTTATAGTCAATACTTATTTAGGATATGTAACCCTTGAGAGCTAAATTCACCTGAAGCTTTGATGAATGAAACTTGCTATTTGAGATAAAATCTCTTAGGACTGTAGTTGATATTATTTGGAGTTTTGAATTCAAGTATAAATTGATGGATCATCAAGCCAATAATCCACCATCTGAAAGGAATATGCCACAAGCTACTTAAGAGGAATGTGATCCTGAATTGTTACTGGTGGAGGTTGATATCTGGGCAAGAGTTGAGAGGACAAACTTGGCCTTCCCTTAAAGTGGAATCCTTCTGACTCAATTTCCTAGTAGTGTTCCTTTGGATGAGAGCCCACCTGATTATTTTTGAATCTGGTTATAAGGCATAATTGTTATTGCATACAATGAGCTAAAGATGTTTTATCCTGTCATGTATGCTCTCAGGCTGAGGCCTGAAGGATCAGTTTGGATGCTATTATAATCATGTCTCTGCTTTTTCCTCTTATAGTAATTTTCTATAATCAGGGAAAGTGTTCAGTAGAAGCTATGAGCACAGTTAAAGTATGTAAGATCTTGCATCCTATCTGAAAAGTATGTAAGATCTTATTTCCTCTCTGAAAATATGTAGTCATATCTTAAATAAGTGAGTATTTGACCTAGTCATCTCTCTGTTGCTAGGTGCACATATCTGTTTCTTTTAGCATTTTTGTTGTTGCTGACTTCAGTGATAGTCTTTTAATTTGTGAAAGGTTACCTACTCTAATTACTAGGGATACAAAAGGTTGGGGTGATAGCCCTCAAATGGGAGTTAGGGGGTACGGAACCCCAATTTGTATGCTCAGTAGGCTCATTAGACACCAGGCCATGGTTGAAATAATTATTACCCAGACCACAAAGGCACTGAATTTGTTAGCAGACAAAACCACTCAGACTAGAGAAGCAGTACTCCAGTGGAAAAAAGACAGACCAGACTTAGAACAAGATGGCAAAGAATTGTATGAGAGGTCTTCAAAGGTTAATAAATAAAGAAAAGAAGTATGGGATAAACTGAGTCAATACCTCTCATAAAAATGTGGCTTTGACTTATGCCCTAATTGTGACTTGAGACTTTCCAATAACAAATTAAGCTATAGCTAAAAGCTGGGGATGTTTGATTATCTTAGATGAACATTCCTCTGCTGTTTCCCACCACCCCTTAATTAGCATTTAAGTACTTCTTTTAAAGGCAATTTATTCTTTTGTTTATGATATTAGAATATAAACCTGGACTTCCCCCAAACAATAGGAGAAAAAGTGAAAGGGAGGGTGCCTTCTGGTCAATATAATTTTGTGTTTTGAAATTTGTGCTTTGCACTCCTTTAACTGACTTCTTGTCAATTAGGAGTTGTTGTTTCTCCCGAGATCATAATAAATCCCTTTTTGCTTTACTTACTTTGACTCTGCTTTTGCAGTAGCTACTGCCCCACACAGTTGGATTCAATTAAAATTTAAAATAAACTAGGGATTATGGACTACACTTAGTAGCTCAGATTATTTTGTTTTTCTTAGAGTTTTGAGTCACTCTGGTAAAATTTTATCAAATTAGTCATGACAATGGACATTCTTGCTGTATCTCAATTTGCCTCACTCTTACTGGAAAGGTATCTAGTTTTTTTTCTATTATATATAATGTTGGCTGTGTTTAACACTTATTATTTAGCATATTAAGAAAAAGTACATGCACTCCTATGATTTTTTTTGGTGATTTTACCAGAAGTAGGCACTGTATTTTTACAAAAAACTTTTCAGTCTCCACTGATATAATTGCATGGCTTTTGTTTTGCTATTGAAATTTGTTATAATTTTTTTTTTACTTTGAACCAATTCTACTTTCTTAGTAGAATTACTGATCATGACATGCAATCTTTTCAATATACTTTTCTAGCCTCTGTGTTAATAATTTGACATTTAAAAAGAATTTCATTAAGAAAAAAAAAGTAAGTTAGGGATAAGAGTCAGAGGTGGGGGGGGGGGGGCTAGCATTCTAACCCTGGGCAATAGTTGGTACAAAGGCAGAGAGAGTATTTGAAGAAAAAACATCCATAAAATTAAACATCCAAAAATTAGAATGGTCTGTCTCAGATAATGCTCTTCTCCCTTATATACATTTATAAATGCACAGTCATATATATATATATATGCGCATTCATACATACACATGCTCTCATACACACACATATATACACTCAAGGTTGATACCTTTAAAAGAAAAAAGGCTATATAACATTTCTTTCAAAGGCCTAATTTCTGAAGTGTATAGAGAACTGACACAAATTTACAAGACTATAAGTCATTCCCCAATTGGCAAATGCCCAAAAAACATGAACAGGCAATTTTGGAAGAAGAAATCAAAGCTCTCAACAATCATACAAAATGCTGTAAATTAATACAGATTAGAAAAATAGATATCAACTCTGGGGTACTACCACACAGCTATCACATTGGCTAATATGACAAAAAAGGATAAAGACAAATGTTAGAGGGTAGGTGGGAAAACTGGGATACTCATATACTGTTGCTAGAATGGTGAACTGTTCCAACCATTCTGGAGAGCAATTTGAAACTATGTGCAATGGCTATCTGCCTCTAAAGGAGGAGTTGATAGCGTCTATTTCCTTCCTCCCTCTGTTTCTCCCTTCTTTCTTTTCTTTTCCTCCACAAAATGACTAATTTGGAAATGTATAATCCACAATAGATTGTTTACCATCTCAGGGAGTAGGCAATGAAGAGATAGGAAAGGAGGAATAGAATTTGGAAGGCAAAACTGAAAAACAAAAGAATGTTAAAAGCTGTTTTACATGTAATATAGGGAAAAATAAAATATTACAAGAAGAAAAGGCTGGATGACTACTTGTATATTCTATAGAGGAGAGTATTGTTTAGATCTCTATTAGATAAGATATTTTCTTAGTTTTCTTCCAAATATGCCATTCTGAAAACAAGATTCTGGTGACCTTTCAAAGCCACTCTGGGTAGTCTAGACTTCAGCCTATATTAACTAATTTAAAAACATTAAGATCATTACAAGTGGTAGTATCTTAACAAGGGTTCCCATATGGATTACTGGACGATTAGCCAACAATTGTCTTCATTATCTTGATTTTATAATCACTGTTGCTTTGAACTTTTATGATCCTTCAAAGTAAAAAAAATGCAAAATCCAACAAAATATACTTTTTTCATACAGATAAATTACCCAAAATATTAAGGGCAAGTCACCACCAAAAATAATGAAAAATCAAAATGTACACACATTTTTCAACTGATACAATACTCCCAAAACAACAGAGATCAAATTTATGTCCATTTGGGACTGGATATAGCAAAGAAGTTTTTATTTTCAAGCATTAAGTTTTAAACTTGGCAAAATACTGTAATATATCTATTTCTAATCACATTTTTAAAAGTTTGAAAGCCCCTTATACAGGAAACTAAAAATAGGGTTTTTTTGTTTGTTTCTTAAATTGTTTTGCTTCAGATGATTAAGAGAGGGGCAGTTAATTTCCCATACCAATCATTCCCTGATTAGCCACCCACATGCCAACATAAGTGGGAGAATGAAAGCTCGGTTCTCATGAATCAATTTTTTTAAACACTAGAATTCTAAAATATCTAAATTTTAAAAATAGCAAAATGCCCACATGCCCTCATTGGAGAGCTAACTGTGCCAAATTGTTTTCTTTATAGCTTAAATTAATTTCAGGGATAGGAAGAACCTCAGTGACCATCTAGGTCAATGACTAATCCCAAAGTATGATCTCATCTATAATACCCCATATAATAGTCATATAGTTTCTGCTAGAAGTAAATCAGTGATGAAGAATTCACTTCCCAGGAAGGCAGAATATTTGACTTTTGAACAGCCCCAATTAGGTTGATTTTCCTTATACAATCAAAAACCTCTTCCATTATAATTTCCCACTTGGTGCTTCTAAGTTCTATCTGGAGATGAGATACACTATTTTAATCTTTCTGGGTGATGACCTTTCAAATTCTTACAGGAAGTGGTCATATTCCTTTCTTTATTCAATGTCTTCTCTCCTCCATAGCAAATATGCCAAGAATTCTTGGAGTTTATTATTAAAATGGATATGATTCTGAATCTCCTTACCATCCTTCTTAGTTTGTCAGTGTCTCAAAGCCCACTTCCCCAAACTGAACAACATAAACTATACATGGTCTGATGATGCTGTGTATGGCATATTAGTCATAGAATACACCTGAGTTCAACATGGATTGCAATAAAGTCAAATGGTACAGTAGGACAATTATTTTCTTCTGGAAAGGCTGCATTTATTTAGGTATGGTAACTTTTACAAACTGTTTTTGTCTTATAACATTAAAGGTTCATGTTTATTTTGGTGTTCACTATAGCTCCATGGTCTGTCTTACACAGATTGTTCCATTGTAGTTATTAAGTGGAATTGTGGAATCCAAGTATAGAAACATTTGTCTCTCTTACCATCTATTTTCTGAGTCAACTCATTTTTCTAATGGTATCATTTGAAACCAGATTGCAGGACACACAGCTATCCTTTAAAAACAACAATGATAATGATCATTACCACTAGTTTATTTTTATATCATTATTTTACAGAGATATGACATGGGAAAATTGTGAAAAAATTAGTTGGAAAACCAACAAATTGGCTCTGGTATTTGTATTTACTACATAAAGCATTTTAACTTCAACATAAATTATCATATTCTCAGAGAATGTTATACCTAAATGGCACCTCATGGAACATCTAGCCCAATCTTTCAAAAGTCAATTTTACCTCAAAACATTTTAGAATTTGAGAACCATCTACACAGGTCATTTTTTATTTTTTCTCTGAATTCCAGTCTTGTTTGCTAGCTCCAACTGAATACCCTCTAAGCATCTCAAACTCATTATTTTCCATATGGAATTTTTCATTTTCCTTCCAAATTTACCTTTATCTCATACTTCCCTGTTTCTTTTGAGGACGTCACTATCATTCCAGTTACTCTGACTGTGAGATTCTGAGTCACCTTGGACTTTCTTTTCTCACTTTTATTTCTTCCATCTGATTCATTGGCCAATCTTGCCATTTCTATTTCCATTAACATCTCTAGCATTCATCCATTTTCTCAATTCATGTGACCACCACTATTGTTCAAGTCATCATCACCTCTCTTCCAGCCTCATATTTCATTTCAAACATCATCTCTCTTCAAGAGTTTTTAAGATTTAATCCCAGTTCAGAATTTATCCTTCACATAATGGTAAAAATGCCCACCCAAGAGCAACAATGCCATTGGTTGCCCTATTCAAGAATCTCCACTGGTCCCCTTTTATCTCTAGTATTAAATAAACATTTGTACCTTGACATTAAAAATGCTTCTCATTCTACCTACAGCCTTCCTTTCCAGACTTTAACTATTTCTCTTCTTATTCTCCTTATTCTTTCACATACTCTCTATTTGAGAGAAGCAGGAATATTTTCTCTTATTTGAATTTGACATTCTACCTCCTATCTCCACACTTTATGAAGATTATATTCTATGATATATGTCAAATCTGTCCATTAAAATATCAATTTGTCATCTTCATGAATTGTATGTTAAAGAGAGGAAAGACTGGGTAAAGGAAAAATGATTAGGAGTGTATCACTATAATCCAAATGAGATGTGGTAAAGGAAACTGGAACTAGGGTAGTGATGAGATGAGTGGATAAATTCAAAAGATCTTGTGTAGGGAGAATCATCAGTATTTCATGTCTGAAGGTGGGCATGGGATCCTGAAAGAATGAGAAGTGCTGAAGATGACACAAACTCAAGACTATATCCAAAAGGAAGAGGAAGGTGGTAAGCAGCATCAAATTCTGTATAGAGGCAAGAAGGATGAGTCTTCGAATAGGACATAAAATATGGCAATAAATTAAGCTATGGAGTGCTTCCCTTACAAAAATTTTTGTTGAAGATGAGATTAGAAACCAGATTACAAAGGCCTGAGGAGTGAGTGAGAAGAGAAGAGGTGGAGGTAGTAAATATAGGACTTTGTGCTAAATGAAAAAAAGAGCATGGCAGTTGGAAAAATAATCTTTTCAAATAAAAGGATAAGTAGATATATACACATGTTCATGTTATGCAATATACATTCATATACACATGTGTGTACATGCAAAATTATATGTATACACACTATCTATACACAAATATTTGGGATACTTGGCATGGTGGTAGGCAATAAAGGAGGAATCAATATTTAGAGAGATTGAAAATAAGAAATATAATATGATTATGGAAGCAAAAAGTTAAATAATTAATAGTTTAAATGGAGGAGTCAGATTTGATGAGAAGGGCTACCTCTTTAGAGAATAAAACAATGAAAACCAGAATGAAATATGTCTCTCCCAACTAGCATGAATTGATACTAAGTGAAGTGAGTAGAACCAAGAGCATGTTGTACACAGCAATATCAAGATTATGTGATGATCAATTCTGATAGATGTGACTCTTGAACAATGAAGTGATTTAGGCCATTTCCAATAGACTGGTGATGGAGAGAGCCATCTGCATCCAGAAGGAGAACTGTCAGCACAGAATATGGATCACAACATAATATTATTTCTGTTGTTTGCTTGCTTTTTGTTTTCTTTCTCATTTTTTCCCTTTTTATCTGATTTTTCTTGTGCAGCATGACAATTGTGGAAATATGTATAGAAGAATTGCACATGTTTAACATATACTGGATTACTTGCTTCTAGGGGAGGGGTGGGAAAAGAGAAAAAATAGAATAAAAGGTTTTATATAGGGGAATTAAACATGCTTTGCATATATTTTGAAAATTAAAGGCTATTATTTATTTTTTAAAATGTTTCTTTCCTTTAGAATACAAGATACATGAGAAAAGTACTTCCTTCAGTGCTTACTATGGTATTTGGCACATAAGTAAGTTGTTTAATGGTTTTTGACTGATTGATATCAGGTGTTTTGAGATGTAGAACAGAGGTAGTAAAGATGACTATTCCACAGTAAAGAAATCAACACTATTTCTCAGTAAAACATGAGGTAAGGTCCTCTGCTTGGTTTATGGAGGAAGGAAGTAGATATTAGAAGCTAAATGAGAGTTATCCATTTTTACAAATTTTGGGGCAAAAGCTATAAGCAATTGCTGTTAACAGATCCCTAGATTTTCTCCTATCTAATACAATTATCAAAATACTGAAAGCAGAAAGTTCAAATCAAAGATTGATTATAGCTTAGGTGTCTCACATACTCTTTAAAAAAATCTAAATTTAGTAACTACCATTGAAAGCAAATATTCAAGTATAAATACAAAAGCTAAGGTCATATAACACTCAACAAAAACTATGAATTTCTTTAGAGTTTTTAAAAGTTTATATTTATTTTAATTTGAGAGCAACAAAAAACCATATTCTGGGTTCCTATTCTTTTGCTGAACCCTCCTCTGCTTATTTTTTCCACATTTTGTTGCTATTATTTATAGAGTTGTGATACAAATGGGTAGAATACTGTATCTGTTGCTGTATTTTTGTTTATTGTGTTAGCTATGTTGTATATGTTTGTTTATTTATTATGGTTTTGTTTTATTTTCCTCTAAAATAATATCACCAACATGGCATATTAGAGGGAGAACTGACCACAGATAAAGGAAGATCTGTGTTGAAATGTTTCAAACACATATTATCTATATAAACCTAGGCAAATTACTTAATCAGCTCTCTACCACTATAAATTATAGAACTTCTTATTTTGCACTGGTAAGGGAAATTTTTCAGTAGATTCTCTCTAGACCAATTAAATCACAGCTTGATTTTGAAAAGTAGGATTATAGGATCCTTGAAGAGGTCTCCAATGCCTTGTAAAATTCTGTTGGAAACCAGTAACTAACCAGATTTGGAGGCACACTATACAAAGAAGAAAAACAAAACAAAATAATTGATTTTTTTTGGTCAATCATAAGACAATAGTTTGAGAGATTCTAAGAACTTTTAGAGATCATTTTGGCTGATGCTTCCCTTTACAAATGATGAAATGAAGGCACAGAATATATAAGTATCCTAGTAGTGAAATCACTGGGTTGATGAATAAGGATAATTTTCTATACTTTTTTTAGAATGCCAAAAGCCATGGCATCCATAACCAGTACTTGGTATGTCACCTAATAGTAAGCATAGATGAGGTTAAAAGGAAATATTCAGAATTTGTAATGTGTTCAAATGCCAATTTTGCAACTTATGATGTGTGTAGTCTAGGATAGGACCGGGTCCTAGGATAATCATATGTAAAATAAGAGTCCTGAACTATGTGATTTGTAAGATTTCTTCTTGCTCTAAATCTAGATGATTCTTATGAATGACAAAGTACTTATTCTTGTATGTGTGTATGTGTGAGCCATGCTCAGCAAGATCATTTAGCAAACTATTGAGAAAAAACTTCAAATTGTAGAATTGCATGGAATATACACATATATATACATATATGTTCCAATACATATATATTCCATAGAATATATACATATAATTATATAGTTAATTAGGTTTAAAAGGGATCACTGGCAAAACTGTCACTTTACAAAAGAAAACTGACTCAGAGAAATGAAGCATTTTGTCTAGGGCAGGGCTTCTTAAGTTTTTCTCACTTGTGGCCCTTTAAAACAGACATTTTATGAAAGGCCAGGTATGCAGATACATAAAACTATTTACTGATAATCAATTATTATTTTGCAAATTCTACTTTCAGGTACATGATACCATATGGGGTCAAGGAATACAGTTTAAGAAACTTTGGTCTTAAGTGAGAGTGGATCATCAATGATGATAACACCATTATGGAGTCTTTTTGTGGTTCTCAAGACATTGTACAGAAATATATTTATTCATTATAACAACAAGAGGCACTGCCAGTTATGGATGTACTCACTCCTCAAGAGTGAGAAACATAAGGTTTTAAGCTGTTTTTTGACTGTTAGTGTGCTCCATAACAAAAGCTTTAACTTCCCAGTGTCCCTGAAAACTCTTTACAATATAAGTAACAGGAAGTCCTCCACACCAAGGAGATCACAGGCCCAAAGTAACAACAGTTATATTTTTTTATAAATAGGGAAATATTACAAGTACAATTTCCCCCATTTTACAGATGTGAAAACTGAGCCCACAGTAAACATAGGACTTGAGCCTATGATCACTGTTCTTTACACTGTCTCATGTTATCTCTTCAAAACACTGCTTTACTCATTTTCCTTGCTGACAGATTAAAAATAATAATATTTAAAATTAATCAAAAGATTATCATATATTAAACCTGGAAATAGCCTAGAAATTGTATCACCCAAACTCTGATTAAGTTAAGTTCTTAGGCTAAAAGCCAAAGAGGATATTACTGGTGAATTAAGGATGAGAAGTTGGGCCTTCTGATCCAGTGCCAATGATACAGCTATAGTATTCACATCCATTCCCAACATTTTAGTGAAGGTTATATTATCCTCATTTTACCAATGAGAAAGCTTGAGACCCAAAAATAGGAAGAAGTTGACAAAAAACTGAACCTTTCCTCTTAATCATATCAAGTTGCCTCTCAAGACACAAACTTCATCCCTGAGAGAAACAGCAACAATAATTCCTGATCTGCCACCACAACCCTCCAATAAAGACTCACACATGAGGGTAATTACATCTATCAGATAGTTAGGGACAGAGACCAGATGTATGTTTTCATGAATAAAGAAACTCCCTTACCAATGCGCATCTATATCTTCAATGCAACTTAGTTCTTTGGGCACTGATAAGTAAAATTACTCAACGAGGGTCAAATAGCTAGGATGTGTCACAAGTAGGATTTGAATTCCAGTCTTCCTGGTTCAAAGTCTCATGTATGCCCCATTATATCATGCTACCACAAATAAATCAACTAATAAAAAATTATCAAACACCTACTATATTCTGAGAATGGTGCTAGGTGTGAAGTCCAAAATGAGTGTTTTCTCTTTTATATTATTTATCATAAGCCTGGAAAATATGAATAGGATAAGTAGCAAGACTCTTTTGGATCCAAGAATTCCTTTTGCATTCAACACTACTGGACTGCAGTTTGGGGGGCAGGTCCTCTGCCAGACTCTATGACTGATTTATACCGATGAACCATTCCCTTTCTTGCATCTGGTACTTCTTCATGCCAGGACATCTGCAAGACAATTGGCTAGGCCTTTTCCATGGTCACCCAGTAGATTGAAGCAAATGAAATTTGTTAGAGATGAGCCCCCCGACTTTTTCCTCTATTAGCAGTATACCCTAGCCAATTGAGCCAATAGTTACAGATGGTGGGATTGGGTTGGACTGGGCTTCCTGTCTTTGCTTTACAAAGAGATGTTGCTGAATACCAGCTCTTCTCTGGCTAGGATGCTGTGATTGCCCTGGGAATTAATCTAAATTGACCCTAAATAACATTCCCTGAATAGAAAATGAGTTAATTGAAGGCACTGAAAAAAATAGGAGTTTTATTCACTTATTTATAAAAGGGGCTATTCCTGTGGGAAAAGTTGGAACAAACAGATTTTGGCAATTAAAACGCTGGTTTGGATGTGGAAATTACTAATCCAAATGCTTAGCTAATCAGGGTGCAATAAGCCTCTTTGTCATCATCACACCAACTCACATTCTCTGATTCAGTATCATTTCATGCCCTTGGAGATAGGAATAGTGTAGTGCAAAAGAGAAGCTATGACCAGGAAGACTAGAATTCAAATCCTACTTCTGATACATCCTAGCTAGGGAGCTCATTGAGTGATTTCATTTTTCAATGCCCAGAAAACCAAGTTGCATTGAAAATACATAAAATATAAAATACTATTTCAGACATTTACACATGGTAAAACTGGGCAAATCACTTGATCATTCTCTAATTGAGTTTCCTCACCTGTACAATGGGTATAATAATAGCATTTACCTCACAGAATCCAAGTTTAGTACTCTAGAGTTTGAGAGGATAAAATGTTCAAAGAAGTAAATCAATTAGATACTAAGTGATGATTAAATAAAGATTATTATTCTAAACTAATGTAAAAGTAAATGGCATCAGTTTGCTTTCATATAGGAAAGATGAGACATTGAGAAGAACTTGGATAGTTTTTGATTTGAGTCACTGAGAGAACTGAAAATAAGAACAGAAGAAGGAAAGAAACAGCTTTCAGTTGCTGGGCTGGGAGATATTGATTAACTAGAAAATAGCTGAAGTTCACTGGAAAACGCCCAATTCTTGCTTTTTTGCTCCCAAGTGACACTTATAGATTAAGAAAGATGAATCTTTCTGACACCTCTGACTCAGTAAGGAAAAATGGAAGGAACAAAAATTAATTCTGAATATGCTTTCTTGCTGGGACTGGAGAACATGTTTGACAACATAGCATCCTTTTGAGGAAAGAGCTGGCTGAGCTTGCTCGCAGAGCCACTAGAGGAATTTTCAATGAGTTCTTCTTTGCTGTAACAAGAGCTAATTGGACAACACAAAATCTAGTTAAATGAGGAACTGGCTGGGCTTGTCTGTATTTCCTAGAGACCTACCTAATCTGAGAAATTTGGGGATTTTTTGGATTAAGGAAACCGCTTATGCTTATAATAAGATCACACAAATTTTTAAGGGAGAATGCCAGTTAAAAGAACTTGTTACTATTTCATTAGTCTGAAAGTAAAAAAGGACTATATTTCTCTGGGAGGAGAGCACTGAGGATTAGGACAAAGGCAGTTAGTAGAAAACTGGTACAATATTATGCAGATTGTTCTTGTAGGTTGTGAGGTATAAAACATGCAATCCAGGATTGGAGGTTTGTCTGTGTAAATATAATGGTTCTCCTTCATTTTTTTCTCCTAGATTTTTTCAAATATATATATACATATATGTACATGTATATATATATATATATATATATATATATATATATATATATATATATACACACACATACCTATTTTCCTCAATAGATACTGTGTGCAATGATGGAAGAGTGTAGTCCAGGTGTAGGTGTGTACTGTGTGATATACTAATTATCCCAGTACTTATTTTATCTTGATTAACTGTAATGTTATACTTATGACTTTTGTCTTATTGTTAAGTATTTTATGTTTTAAAGTTACTGCTGTCACCATTATGACTGCTTAATTTTGTATAGATGAGATCAATACACCATGGGGGCTCAGGATTTACAGTGTTGGGCAGTAGGAGTCTATCCATTCCACAACAAGGTGATTTCTGGGACTTTGCCAAAAAGTTTATGAATTGGATCCAAACACACCTTTTCTGGGAATCCACATCCTGGATAAATGAGCCAATGGGCATAGAAATATTACTAGGATGACACTATAGACCAAACCAGGTTAGACTAGATAGGCTCACTCAATATTCTCTGGTTGGCTTGGTTGAGCCTCAGAGGAAAAATTTGAAAATTATTCATATAAGGACGAAAACTGAAATAATATGAACAGATGAGACAAACAAATCATGCCATTTTAACACCAGAGAAATCCAGAAATCACTCCACTTTTTAACTTTGCTTTGGGGGGAATTGAAGTCAAATGCATCTTCCTCTTCAATTCTTTTTTTTTTTCTTTTAAAGTCACTATTATCTAGCTGGGCATCAAGCTTTATGATTTTGGAGTAACATTTGGCGATTTCCCTTCACTTCCCATATCCAATTAGTTTCCACATTTTGTCACTTTTGTCAATACAATTCCTTTCTATACATGGTACCTCCCCCTTACTCTCACTATAACCGGGCTAGTTCAAAAATTTATTTCTGAACTAGACTATTATAGAGACTCCTACTAATTTTTCTTCCCTCTGGTCTTTTCTCCTCTACAGTACAGTCACTAAGGAGAATGCCTTGTATTTCTCATGTACTTAAATATTAGCATGTTGAATTTGAATACCAATGGATTCCAGTTGAATGAAATCTGCCTTTCTACCCAAGAACACAGGGATATATTTGATTTTTGTCACAAGAAAAACTGGAGGTTGGGGAAGAGGTCATCAGAAATTAGGATATTATAAGAGACAAGGTTATGGTTCCATAACCAATCCACAACTACCCCATGCTCCCACAATAGAGCACAGAAAGAAGAATGAGGTTCTTGGCTGGGCTCCTAATCCGATGACAGCTCTGTGACATAAGAAAATCTCTGCTTCCATCTATCAGTAGGGAATTTAGGAAAGAAAGTAATGAAATACATGCATGAACTGTTTCCTGAAATAGAGCTGAATGAGTCCAGCCAATTTTGAATGACTAGAGGGGTTTCTGTAAACAGCCCAAAATGGGTCACCCTTCACCCCTGAAAAAACCTCGAGTAAATCTCTCATTAATGAGAGGAAGAGAAAACATCAATGCTGCCTTGGGGACAAATTAAACTTCTATATGCAGCCCAGTTTCAATCTTTTTTTTTCTCCAGGCAGGAAAGAATAAGGAGTCAGAAACCCTGAGGGCAAAGGGGAAAACCTTGGTTTGCTACATTTCTGTGTGAGCTCCAAATGAAGCTTTGGCTTGGGGCCTCTTTTGCTGTTATTGGGCCACTTGTAGGGGAAAGTAAAACAAAACAAAACACAAAACACAAACAAAACCCAATGTATTCTCCAAATAGCACATGGTTCTCAGGAAGCCTTTGGCAGATGCTAATGCTCTGCTAATGCTTCAGTGCTTAGCAGTGGAAGTGTGTAGTCTTTCCCCATCCAATTCTTCTAACCATTGCTCATCATTATTAAATACCAGGTATCTCTCTCTCTCTCTCTCTCTCTCTCTCTCTCTCTCTCTCTCTCTCTAGCCACACTGACCTGTTGGGTCTGTTTACTGCCCATTATTATCTTTATTTTCCACCTTTACATTTTCACAAGTTCCAAGCCCAAGATCCAGAAAGCCTTTATTAATGGATGCTACCTACATCTATCCTCCCATTCCAACAATGTGTCACACATGCCAAACACACACCAAGTTCCATGTCTTTAAATTGCCTGGTGTGACCCATTCTCACTTTTCTGCTTTTTAAATCCTCATCTTTCCAGTCTTACTCGTTTTTAATACCCTTGAACAGAGGGAAAGAAAAGAAATCTAGCATTTATTGTTTACAATAAGCCAGGCACTGCACTAAGAACTTTAAACTTATTATCTTATTTGATCCTGATAAGAATTCTATTATTACACCCTTTTGACAGATGATGAAATTGAGGCAAAAGTTAAATGACTTGATCAGTGTCTCAAAGCTAGTCAGAGACCAGTCAGGACTTCTTGATTCCAAGTCTAATATTCTTATCTACCATTCTGTCTAGCACAGTAGCACCTATTGAAATTCTCCTCCTTCAGAATCAGGAAAATAGTGCCCTTGGCCTTGAATCAGGAAGATCTGAGTTCAAATTCCAACTCAGACATTAGCTTTGTGATCCTGGGCAAATCACTTAACCACTGCCTAACTTAGTTTACTCAACTGTGAAATTTAGATAACCTTGACTTCTCTTTCTCCCAGGGCTGTTATGATGAACAAATGATACAATATTTGAAAAGCACCATGCCTGGTACATAGCAAGTGCTTAATAAATGCTTATTTCCTTCTTTAACCTGTGAAGAGTAGTGCAATTTGGTGGCTAACTTGAATGATGGAAATATGGGAAACCCTGAGTTCACTGGCCTCAGGAACTTTCTAACTGTATGATTGTGAGTGAGATATTCCCCTTCTCAGGCCTTCAGTTACTTCATATTAATACCTGCCATTACCAGGTGCATTAAGGTGAATTCAATAAAATATCTTACAAACTTAAAGTACTATATCAATCTGAATGATAATTCAAGGCCCAAACCTTGCCATACTTTCCCCACAATGTGCTTAACTATCCAACTTCCTCTAGAGTTGTGTATTACTTTCTATGTCTTGCAAGCTTTGCAATCTCAAGAACATCAACAGAATACAAAGTAGGGCCCCCAAATATTGATTGAATTCCTTGCTCAGGGGGAAAACTCAGGACAGTATTAACGACCAATCAATCAATCTCATTTATTTAACATATACTATGTCCCAAACATTGTTAGTCATTGAGGACACAAATAGAAAAGTGAAAATAACTGCCCTTAAAGAACTTACATTCTAATACAAAAGACAACATGCAAATTTATTAGTATTTACACTACCCTATAGTAAACAAAATGAACTCAAGGTTATGAAAGGAAGGCAGATAATAGATTATTAATTATGAAAGGTAGGCAGAGATGAATAGGTTATTAAGTGCCTATGGGGTTGGAGAGGCATTAATTCAGGGATCCTTGTATCCATGTGGCTTAAAAAACAACTTATCAACATTATCTGTGTTCTATTACATTTTTATTTATTTTGTTAAATTTCTCGATTATTTCTTAATCTGGTATGGGCTTTCCTAAGGAATGTTGTTGCTAGTATATTTGACATGTCTGGCTTAATGTATAGTAGAAAGGACTAGATTTGGTAAAAACCATACATTCAAATTTTACATTGTCTGCCACTTATTAACACCATGACCTTAGGTCACGTCATTTTCTTTTTCTTTTTTTTTTTTTTTTGAGCCTCTCCTTCCTTATCTCCAAAAGGAAAGTATTTAGACCATCTCTAGCTCTAAATCAACAGAAATGCATAAAGTGATTTGCAAACTTTGAAGTGGCATAAATTTCATCTATAATTATTCTTCTTGATTCTTACCATCAATGATTTGAGTTAGGGACATTTGTCTATTGGGGGGAAATGCATCATAGGTTTATTGGAGACCTTAAAAACAAAGCCCAACCTAACCCTCAAGGTCAATCTCTTGATTTTATATATATGCAAACTTTTGCAGAGAGTAGTTAGGACATTTCAAAACTTAATTTAACTAATAATCTTGGGGCAGCTAGATGGTACAGTACATAGGGTATTGATCCTGAAAGTAAGAAGGACCAGAGTTAAAATCTGGACTCAGACACTTAAGACTTACTAGCTGAGTGACACTGGAAAACCCATTTAATCTTGATTGCCTCTCAAAAACAAAACAAAAAGGTAATAATTTTACACAACTTTGCAATACATAGAAGATTAAAATTGGGAGGTACCTGAGAAATTATCTAGATCAATCCCTTAATTTCATGAGAGAGTAGAGGCCCACAGAAGGAAAATGACTTGCCAAAAATAGGATCCTCAGTCCTCTGGATCCCAATTCAGTTCTCTTTCTACTACACTATAATGTCCATACCTCTGAACCACCCCTTCTCTTCCATTTCCCTCTCTCCCCCTCAGATGTGACTCAAAGTCAAAGTCATAATTTAATAAAATGATTGATTGATCAATATTATGCATTAATGGGCAGCTACTTTTTACATTTTTATATATTTTCATAGGTAACTATGAACATTATCCTCCACATCTCCCTCTTCACCCTGACCTCTCTTACTGTCATCATTTATACTTCTCTGAGCCACCATGGTAAATTTTCACCTTCCCTCTTGATACAGTACAAGGGTCTAGATATTTACTTTGACATAATGGACGACAGTCTGGTTTTGTTTTATCTGTTTAAAAAAACCCTTTGAGGAAGATTTGATGTAAATAGTTTATAGCACTTTCATTTCATGTCCAAGGCAAAGGAGGAATGAAAAATGACACTAACTTAGCAAGTGATACCTGCTTATCTTGTATTCATTGGTCATAATGAAATATGAAACTATGGAGCTAGAGACTATGTGATGGCTAATATTGTAGGTCCTGACTCTGTTGGTAGATTAATTACTTCTTTAGAAAGACTGGAATTGAGCCTAGCCTTCATGGTCACTAAAGGAAATTTGCCAATTCTGATTGTGGATTGGATTGGTTGTAAGAAGAAAAGAGGCAAAACTTTGTTTATTTTCTTTCATAGGAAAGAAGTATGTAATTTATAATGAAATCAAAATAACCTCTGAAATAATAGGTGGTGATGGAAAGCAAGCTGTTTTACTTATTCTTTCTATTTGTCTCTGAATCTGAGCTGCTGTTTAATCATGTCTATCTCTTTGACCCCATTTGAGATTTTCTAGGCAAAGATACTGCAATATATATTTTTTTATCATTTCCTTCTCCAGCTTGTTTTACACATGTGGAAACTGAGGAAAACTGTTGGATAATTTGCCTAATCACACAGTTAGTGAGTTTCTGAGGCTGGATTTGAATTCAAGTCTTCCTGACTCCAGAATTGACATTCTATTCACTGGACCACTTAGATGACCAAGAATTTAAGCAGTAAAAGATAAAGAAGAAAATGTTCAATAGCTAGCTGAGACTGAAAGATTCTGAGCTCAAAATAATTATGGAGATTATCTAAACTGACCCTTTCATTTTACCAATAAAAACCGAGACTCACTAATGTAAAATGGTCCAATACCAGGCAGATTGTAAGTGAAAGAGCTTCCATTTGAACCTAGGTCTCTGATATCCTTCCTGGGATTTTTCTAAGATTCTAGAAAATGCAATTTTTAAAAAATCAGTTTAGTCAAGTTTTTGTTAGTATCTTCTACAGTTTCTGCTACATAAAAGGAGTATTTAAAGTGATTAAGGATTCAAATTGAATTTACTATTATGAATTCTTCATTATTATGAACAACTCAAATGATTAGAGCACTTCATGTTATATGAACTAGTTAGTTCACAACAATTCTGTCAGGTAGGCATAACAGAATGGTAAAAGCTCTGAACTTGACTTTATGGGGTAGTCTTAACAACTGGCTAATCTTGGTTTATTGGTCAGTTACTAGATATATGACCTTTTGCAGCTCAATTCACTTTTCTGAGGCTGTGGTTTTTCTTTTATAAAATGGGAGAGAAGAAGAACTGAAATATAATCTTGGTTCCCTTTTAGCTCTCCATCCAGTGATAATGTACATGATTTTGCCTTCATTTTTCATACTGAGAAGCTGAAATTTAGAGAGAATTGACTTATTCCAGTTCATGGAATAACTGATCAGAGTCAGGATCCAAGTCCACATAGGTGTTCTTTCTACTTGTACCAAAATTTGGGAATTGGGTTGGATTTCAAATGGCAGTTGGAGAAGTACCATGTTATCATCTTAGACATTGATCAGGTTTTGACTCCATGGATATAATGCTAATTTTCCAGAGTGTCTGGGTTTAAATCCCTACATTGCTGCCTTCCATCTGTGTGATCTTGTGTAATTCATTTGACATCCATGGTTCGCTATTTCCCCATCCTTAATATGAGGAGGTTGGACTGCATAATTCCTTTGGTTTCCTCCAACTTTAGATCAGAGGGGGAAAGGAAGGACGAATCTGTGGTTGGAGGCAACATTATGCTGAAATCAGTAAGTACCACAATCAGTTATGAAGTATCCCAGACTAGTCTGGTCCCAAAAAGGATTAAACTAACTATATTATATGAATATAATACAACATTATTGTATTATTAGCAGTGATGAGTTTAAGGAATTTAGAGAAACATGGACAAACCTATGAAAATTAATATACAGTGAAGTAAAACCAACCCATCAAAGGATAAATACTGACTACAATAATATGAACAGAAAAGCCAGTGAAGTAAAGCTGACTAGTGTACAATGATAATATATAATCTTGGCCTAGGAAAAGAAAATGGAAAAAAAAATCTACTTCCCTCCATTCCTTGGAGGGCTCTATGGGTATACACTACTGCATATGATATCAGACATGGCAGTTATTTCAAATGATTTGGCTTAACATCTTTCCTTCCTCCCAAAGGGAAGCACTCTGAAAGGATTAGAGAGGGGAGAGGTACATAATAGAAATGATATAATGTGAAAATAGAGAGGCTACAATCAAATGTTAATTCTATGGTGATGTATTTCACACCTATAGCCTTAATGATAGAAGTAATCTGCCTAAACTTCCCATTATTGAAGGGAAAATCATTTATCATATTCAAATTATATTAAATCATATTTAAAGTTCTATAAAATGTGTGTGTGTGTGTTTGGGTGTGTGTTAGGAGAGGGGACTACACTGATTATTTTTGGGGAAGGCAAAATTTCACCCAGATATTTTCTCAATGTCTGGAACACCCTAGAACAGAAAGCCCAATGGGCTGGTGATCAGGAAACTAACATTCTAGTCCATTCCTTCATGAGCTAGTACTGTGATTTTGGGTACAACATTTAAACTTTTTATAAGGAGTTTTCTTTCTTTTGGTATAACGGTACAGAGAAACTAAATTTCAGGCAAGGTTCCTTTCAGTCCCAAAATTGATTGAGTATAGGAAGATCATTTTAAGAGTTGGATAGTACTTCCAAAAAAACCTAGTAATGCCTTATGATTCCTTGAGATGAGCATTCTATGTTACAAGGATTAATCTATGCAAAGTCTTGGAAATACTCAGTATTAGTTGTTTAGGTATCTATAGAGATTAGGATTCTCAGCATGGGAGGGTCTTTATGAACTTTAAAAAATCTTTTATAAATCTATTTCAATATAACTTTACTACTTTTGTAATCACAAATATTTAGGGCTCCAAAGGCTTCAGTGTGTCAAAAGGATCCATGAAATCAAAAATAAATAAAAGGTTAAGAAGGTCCAATTTGCATTTAGTAGTTGTACTAGTTAGCAGTCATCATTCCTGACTAGGGGGTTTGATTGTGCTCTGAAAGCACAGGTAGACTGATATCATAATCTGAGAATCTCAGTGATGTGTTTGATTTCCTTTAAACCTAAATGAGTCATGGTTATCATTGATCTAGAGAAGTAAGATATTTCATTGGCGACCATTTTATAGAGGAGGAATCTAAGGCTTTGAGAGCTTGGCTGGCCCATCCAATCACACAAACTTTTTATAAAAGACTGGATTAGAAGAAGCCAGTTCTTCCAACTGCAGAGCTTGTTAGGGCTTTCCAATTATGTAACATCTTACCATTTACAAAGCACATTCATTCACATACTCTCATTTTGTCTTTAAATAACTCCATTTAATTGAAAGAACAAGACTTATTGATCTGTTTTACAGATGAGCAAAGTGAGACTCACAGGGGTTAAGCTGAGAGAGGCTACAAAAATAGTGAGCAGCAGAGCGGAGATTTTACCAATTATTTTTTACTAATATACCATGTTGCTTCTAATATGCACACAAACACACATGCACACATACTTATAAGTGCATAGATATGTGAATATACAGATCTATGTGTGTGAAAATATATGTATATTTTCAATCATGAATTAGAATGAACTCCAGAAAATATGAAGTGAATTTATGGTTTGAGATAATAAATTATAGTCAGGGGAAAAAAGCATAGAACAAGCCAACATTTAGTTGGATTGTGAAAATGTGCAAGTGACTCAACAAAACTGTTAAATTTAGGAAATTTATTGTCCATTTAAATTCAACAGGAACCAACTGTCAATACATATTAAGCATAATTGGCAAAGATAGACCCTGGGGACCTTCTGTGGTTTTTTCAATTCTGTTAAGGGGGTTGAAAAAATTGTCACATGTCATGTAATACTTAGAACCTAAATAAGGCCCAAGAGTTATGAGCATAGTCTTGGCCTTTGGTGACAAGGTGAAAGGAAGATGTAGACTGGCTGGCATTTAGCTTTTCCAGAGTTCTGAATGTCATTCAGTTGAGATGACTTGGCAGTCAAAAAGAACTTCATGTGCTCTCTCAGAAAAGAAATGTATTTTTAATGAATATCTACTTAATAATAAACGTTTAAAAATACTGACCTGTAAGAGACTGTGCAAATCTCTTGGTTTTCACTTTAAAGAAGATCTTTTGAGGTAAAAAGATAGGGCTCAACTAATAACAAAGCAGAGAATAAAGCCTAGATTTGACTCCAAGTTCAATGCCATTTCCATTAACATTTGATATTTGAAAGTACCCACCCACCTAATGGATGAACATTAAAATACTTAATGGTGCATTCATGGAATAAAGTATATGCTCTAACAATGAACATAATGAATACAGGGAAGCAAAACAAAGACATGTACAGACTGATAAAAAGTAAACAAAGCCCAGAATATAATGTACACAAAGAGTATAAGGATGTAAATGGAAAGAACTACTACCACAAAGTAATCAAAATGAGATTTCACAAAAATATAAAACATAAGCTTCACTCTGGAGTAGAGTTGAGTAGACAAAATCATTTGTAGAAGCCAGGAGTCCATGTATATAGATATATGTAGAATGTTGCCTAAAATGTGGGAAATTTTTCAATGCACTGATTGGTTCAGTTGAATGCTTTCCTCTCCCTTTTTTCTTTCTTCTCCTCCATTAAAATCTGATTTCACTGAAGATAAGGACTATTCTTGCCTTTCTTTGAACAGGACCTGGTACAAGTTAATGCTTAATAAAGACTAGTTGACTTAAACAGACAAACATGCACTAAGGCAGATGGACATACACAGATACTCATGTATATATATGTGTGTATATAAAGAGGGAGAGATGTGTATTATGAATATATTTATTATATAGGTTTGTGCATATTTCTAAGCTTTCTGAATGTGCAGGAAGAGGAAGGCTAAGGGAAAATCTTAGTCATATGGAAATTAAAGATACCAAGAGGCAAAGGTAAAGATGCTGGGAGGAGTGAATCAAGCCTTTTGCATATCTTCTTTTTTCCTCCTTATCTTGTCAGTCTTTTACTCAGAAGTCTTTTCTTCTGTGTTTCAGAATAATAGTTCTGCAAATCTGGAAGGGACCCCAAGGTCCAAACTTTGTCCAAACCATCTCTTCTAATGTGTGGTCACATACCTCTTGCTCATAAATCTCCAGGGATAGGGAAATCATTGCCTTCAGAGACCACCCACTCCATGTGTATAAAATTCAACTTGCTAATTGAATTTGAATTGAATTGAAGGAATATTCAATTTCCTTCCTGGAAATTTGTAGCCTTTGCCCTCCCAGTTTTACCCTCTGGGACCAAGCAGAACAGAGTCAATCCCTCTTCTCTATGACATCCTTTTAAGTATTTGTGGACAAGCAATACCTTAAACAGCTTCAGAGTTGGAAAGGAGTTCAGTTGTTCTCTAATTCAACCCAAACCTGGAAAACAATTCCTAACTATAGTCTGCTTCCTTTGTTAAGTGACCCTGGTCAAATCACTGAAATACTCTTAACATCAATATCCTCATCAGTAAAATTGGAATAATAGGACATATTTGACAAAAATACTGAGAAGAAAAAAATGAGCTATCATATGTAAATATTTTACAAACAGAACCATTTTATTTACTTTATACCAGACTGGGAAAATAGCACAAACTGTTAACAGTGAGCTTAGTCAGCTAGGTAGTTATAGAATGCTGGGCCTATAATCAGGAAGACCTGAGTTCAAAGCCAGAAATTTACTGACTATGTGATTGTGTGTGAATCATTTAATCTATATTTTCCAAAAAAGCATCTAGATGACTCAGTGACAGAGTGCTGGACCTGGAGTCAGAAAGACCTGAGTTAAAATATGGCCTCTGACCCATCAATTTACTAGATTTTGAGCAAGTCAATTAAACATTATTTGCCTCAGTTTCTTCAACTGTTAAATGGGGATAATAATATCACCTAACTCTAAGAATGGTTATGATATAATATTATGGTATAATATAATGTTAAGGTATAATTTTAAAATATTACTATTATTGTAACTATTTACTTTTTATCTTTATCTTTTCTATCTCACTAGCTCTAATCTTGAATAGGTCAAGGTGGGAAGAGAAGATGTTACAGAATTTCAAATTAACTTGTCATTAAACACATTTCAACCTGGAATGGAGCAAAATAAGGTGAATAAATCAACATGGGTGCCCTTTGCTTGAGTTGCTAAAACCCATAAAGCTACCACCTTGGGGCAGAGAATAAATATCACTTTAGCCATAAAATATTGTCAGATTAAGAAGCATAGGGGGTTGAAGGTCTTAGGGCATTAGGGCTTTGTGATATATGGTGACAAGGGATTGAAATGGTAAAATCGTTTAATGATATTCAAAATATTCCTCAGGCTTCAGCCAAGGCATGAGGTCTTAACTATTTGAAGTAAGAATGTCCTCTAAGATATATATATATATATATATACATATATATATGTATATATGTATATTTACATTTTGAAATAAACATGATGAAGTTAAAAAATAAAATATATAAGTCCCGTGTTTATCAAATAACTAGAACTTTAGAGCTGGAAGGGATGAACTAAGAGCTATTTCTATCCAATCCCTTCATTTTCACATTAGGAAACAGATCTAGCTATAGCAAATTATTTGTCCAAGGTAATATATGGTATAATTGGTATTCTAACCCAGACCTCTTCCCTCTCAATCCAGTGCTCTTTCCAAGGTACCATGCTTCCTTTGGATTAGAGATTCTGAGTGTGTGTGTGTGTGTGTGTGTGTGTGTGTGTGTGTGTGTATCTTGGACTCGTTGGGCAATCTGGTAAAGCCTATTCTCAGGACAAAGTCTTTTTAAATAAACCAAGGAAACATTAAACTCAACTAAAAGACTAGTGAAAATAAAGATGTCTTCCCCCCCCATCTAAATACATGGACCCCCTGAAATCTATCCATAGATTCCAGAATAAATCCCCTGTTCTAGCACTGTACACACATTAACTCTTTTGAAAGCCTTTTGAGATGAAGAATATAAACACTACGAACCATTTCACAGATGAAAAAAAACAATGCTCAGATAATTGAAGAATCTGGCCAGGATTTATAGAATGAATAAGTTGCAGATCCAAAGCAGCAGTATTTGAGTATCATTTTATTTTCCTTATTGCCACACTGTCTCCTTTTAGGGAATTTTAGGTATGCTGCACTATCTATAAAAATAAAATAAAATACTAGCCATTATTATACCATATTGGGAAAACATTTTATGCATGGGTATATATCTGCCATCTGTCTAGTCTAAGGACCATACATTTAAACTTATAGCTGTATCTAGACATATACAACCAGTGTGTGTGTGTGTGTGTGTGTGTCTGTGTGTCTGTAATGTATATATGTGTGTATGTGTATATATATATGTGTGTATATATATATATATATATATATATATATATATATATATATATATATATATATATTCAGGTTTTGAAGATTGAATTTCATACCTGAAAGTATCCCAGCACAGATTACCAGGGGCTCCTCAGGAATATGACAGTAGTCAAACTTTTAAACTAAATATTTCTTTTTTTTCCCTGAGGCAGTTGGGGTTAAGTGACTTGCCCAGGGTCACACAGCTAGGGAATGTTAAGTGTCTGAGGCCACATTTGAACTCAGGTCCTCCTGACTTCAGGGTTGGTGCTCTATCCACTGCGCCACCTAGCTGCCTCTAAACTAAATATTTCTCTAAGTTCCTCAGACACTGGAGAGAAATAATTATTCATTCCAAGTTAAAAGAGCTACACTCTGAAGCAGGAAGCATTTCTAGTGTTGATTCTGATAGTATTCCATAAAGTAACTTTTTCAATCAAGAGAAGAATCAGTCATATTTGTCTATGGAAACTAGAAAAATTCAGGTTGGACAATTCTTACTTTGAGCTTTAGTTGGTAGAAACAACAAAGCTCTTATACTTCTTACAAAAACAAACATTAAATCTTCTGCCTTTAGAAATCATCACAGCTGGACCCGTCTTTTCCTGTTTCTTGCCACAACTCATAGCTCAAATGGATGTACTTGACTACCTTTAAACCCAACTCACTCTGGCTTTCACTGATTGGTCAGTAATAGGATCCAGCCCAAGCCTTACTTGCTCATTGCTTGAGTTTTGATGGCTCAGAGTTAAATGCAAATAGTACTCTGTTCCAGTCAAAAACTCTGAAGGAAAACTAGGTCATCTTTTGCTTCAGTTCTTATCTATCCTTTGATTACTGAATGGACATTGGTTGAGCAAACTGAGATCCGACATTCAGCCATTACCACTAATCCTGACTTATGTCTTGCCACTGCATTCTGATGACTCTGGAGGAGAGAGGGAGACTGATGACTTTGCACATCTCTGCCTCAAATCCAATTCACTTGCAAGTCAAGACATCCTTTTCCTGACGTTATCAGCCCTCTTAAAGAACAAAGGAATAACAACAATAACACAACTTCCCTACTCTCCTTTGAACTACTTTGTCAAGACTCCTGAATGACCCTTCAACTCAACATTAAACAAATATTAAGCACAAAATACATGCCAAACGTCATGGCAGAATTTAGGGACAAAAAATTCTTATTCTATTCAATACAATGCACATTGAAAGAAACAAAAACAAATTATATATGATGTCCAAGTAGCATTTTAGCACCTCTTGTACACAAGGTACGACCTAAGCTTAGAGGATACAAAGAAAGACAGAAAACAGTGTTTAAACTCAAGAGGTTCACAGGCTAGTTGGGGAGGGGCTGGGAAGAACATGTAGACAGTTCAGTACAAATAGGTATATATAAGATATATTGAGGGTAGTTTCATAGGGCAGGTACATTAAGGACTGGGACAAACTTCTTACATATGACAAGACGTTAGTTAAGATTTAGAAAAAGAAAGGAGGGAGATGAGGAAGAAGAGGAATTCCTGGAAAGGAGCATAGCCAATGAAAATGCTCGTCAGGAGATAGAAGGTAAGAAGTAGCCCCTAAAATATTCTCTGCAAGTAGCTAGAGGTTCTTCCTATGAGGCACCAAGCAAGAGCTTGGCTTCTTAATCATTAGTAGCAATCATACTGGAGTTCAGTTCCTTGCAGTAGTAAATTTAACTCAGACATTATATTGAATGGCAGCTGTTCAGAATTAAAGAATTTTTAAAAGTCACATTAGCATTAATATAGTATGTCATCAGTGAATCTCAAGCATAAATATTGGATGAATCAGTTGCTTCAGTTAGATAGAAGATATCAAGATTCTAGGAAGAAACTCAATAAAACAAAGCATAGCACAGTGCTTACCAGAAAAAAAAAAAAGTTACGGGAGAGCAATATAAAAGAATCCAGTGGTTCATGATGCCCTCAGTTGCTGGAGCCCACTTTGCTTCTAACTATTGTGTATTTACTTGTCTTTCTTATCCCCTTTCCCTCCTCCCTACTATTTTGCTTTTGAAAACCACTTCCCTCAAACAATCCTTTCCCTTTAGAGCCCCACCCACCCCCCTTTTCCCCCCTATCCCTCCAGTTTCCTTATAAGTACGTCTATTATTCCCTCTGAGCCAAATCTGATGAATTGGAGATTAACCCAATTCTCATTCCCCTCCCTTTTCTCCCCTCAATCATTATAGGTTTTCTTTGCCTCTACATGTGATGTAATTTCCCTTATTTTACCTCCTTTTCCTCTTCTTCCAGTGTTATCCCTTTTCTACCTCTAATTTCTTTTTCAGTTTATCATATCATAAGATTCATAAAATCACAATAAACATATAATAATAATCATAAAATCACAGTAATCATATGATAATAATCATAAATCACAGTAATCATATCATAATCATAATGTAATGATTCATAAAATCAACCCTCATTCTATAAGTATCTATAACATAAATATAGTTCTCAAGAGTTATTTTTTCTTGTTACCTTTTTATGTTTCTCTTGTGTTCTGTGTTTGTAGATCAAATTTTTTGTTCAGTTCTGGTCTTTTCAGTAGAAATAGGTGAAATTCTCCTATATCATTGAAAGACCATCTTCTTCCCTGGAAGATAATGCTCATTCTAGCTGGGTAACTTATTCTTGGCTGTAATCCAAGTTCCTTTGCCCTGTGTATTTACTTGTAAATATATTTGAATTTTTTCCTTTTAATTTTTCCATATATGCATATATATGTATATATATGTGCATTATATATATATATGTATATATATATATATACATATATATCTATATAAGCTCATACTTCTCATTAGAATATAGACTCTTTGCCAGCAGGGATTGCTTTATTTCTTATAGATATACCTTAACACACAATAAATTATTGATAAATATTCATTAGTTGATTGAAGAATGAAAAGTTTTCCAATCTTGGTAGATAGTGTGGCAAAGAAAACTGAACTAGCAGGCAGAAGAGCTATGTTTGAGATTTAATTTTTCCTCCCTATGAGCTATGCGTCTTTGGATAAGTCTACTTCCCTCTTTGGGTTTATCACCTCATCTGTAAAATGAGGGGGGTGGACTCCATGATCCCTAAGGTCCTATTCATCTTTAAAATTTCATAAATCTATGTTTAGAAGAAGCTATCTCTAGGAGTTTGGACTCAATGATGGTCCATGGAAAATGGGTAAGATATATCAAGGTGAGGGTGAGAAGAGAGCATATTCCATTTATAAAGAAGGATTTCAGTACCACAAAGGTCTTCAAGTTATTTTCTAGTTATTTTCTAAGGCATAAATAGTAAGGGAACAAAGCTGGGACTAGAATCCAGCCAATCAGAGCTGAAAAATACAGAGGCTATGATCTGTCCAATATCCTCATTTTTTAGATCAGGAAACTGAGAGCAAATGAGGTTGAGAGGCTTGTTCAAAGTCATGTAAGTTGTAAATAAAAGAATTTCAATTTGAACCCATTTCTTCTGACTGCAAATGCACTGTATTATGGTGGATGACTCAAAGGATACGGTGCTGACTGGAAGACCAACATGAAATCCTAACCTAACTTCTGTCTGCTTCATTTTGCTCCACTACAGATTGGAGATAACACAGCCCCTACCTCCCAAATTGTGAGAATCGGATGAGATAATATCTGTAAAGTCCTAAGCCTGGTGTTCAGCACATATGAGCTGCTAAGTAAATGCTTGTTCCCTTTCATCTCCCCTAGGATGTCTCTTCAGACTCCTAGGTCCAGTGCTCTTTTGGCATCCCAGGCTTCCTAAAAGTGAAATGATTTTCTCTAATAACAACAACTGTTAAAAAGAAAGTATCCAATAAAATAGAGGACTTCTACTGATCATTCTATCCCTTCTCATGATAAACATAGGTCTGGGTACATAGCAAACATTTAATAAGAAAAATTGTCAATGTACTAGAACCACAGAGCAGAATGTTTAGTTGTTAGGAAATATCAGTAATCAAATAAGAGATGTTTTTGATGGTACTAGAACCACAGAGCATTATTTTTATATGTAGACACTATGAAGCTATATTGGCTTTCTGGTTTCCAGGCAATACCACAAGTGATCCTTATTCCAATATGCCTTTGGCTGTTCTGTGTTCCCAGGCAGCTTTCTTTCCCTGATGAGAATGTTCTTAGAAATTCTGAAACAATGTGGTGTTAAGCCTAAAGATCTGGCATTTGTTCAGAGCCATATGTTAATTGTCTAAGCATCTGTCACACAGAAAGGAAAACATGACAGTTAGTAGCATGTTTTTAATGTAACTCTTTTCTGAGCAGTTAGTGATACTCAAATCCAGTTCCATTATTCTGTAGGTAGTAGGTCTCTTGGGAACTGTAAACTGTAAAGAAGTATAACACCTGGGTTTTGGTCTTGTATTTGCTTCAGCTAGCTGTTCTCCATGAAGCTTGATGGAACTTTCCCCTTCCTTATCTGTAAAATCTGGATTTTAAAAATCAGCTTTGCTTCTCTAAGAAAGGAGTTACTATTAAATTTCTGGAACCTCTGACTTAGAAGAAACTCAAGAACATTCACCTAATAGAGAATCCCTCTCACAGTAAGTTTCACAAATGTTCAATCAAACTTTGAGAAGTTCTTGGGGCAAATCCTTTGCCTCCATATATAAATCCTCTTTTGGACATCCTTGTAGTTTTGGAAATTCTGAATTGTGATGATTTCTTTTTTTCTTATTCCCCCATACCATCAAGTGTAAATTTGCCCTCATAATACTTTTGCTTATTGCTTCTGTAATAATATTTTGGATCTTTACAGAACAAACCTACTTCATCTTTCATGTGTTGGTATCCCATATAACCTAAGTCATATTCTCCAGGTTAAATATCACACCAGATTCTTCAACTGACAATCACATAGAATGAGTCTGAGGTTTTATACTATCCTGTTTGGCTTCCTCTGTAGGTGCTACCCTAATTTATCAATGATATTCCTAAAGTGAGGCACCCAGAACTGAATTTACTTCTTTAGAAGTAGTCTAATTAGAGCAGAGACTGTTTTTCCTTATTTACAATTCTGGACATTCATCTTCTATTAGAGTTTCTGTTTGTCTGCTTTTTTTTATTTATCACTTACAATCTGAGAAAATTCTTTGGAACCTTGAGAGGTTGTATCTTGTCAAGTATTGAAGTTAGATATTCCTAGCTCTGAGACTGTTTTTATTACTTTCCTGTATGAATTTAACTATAAGCTACTTACTAAAACTATTGTTTTTGGGGGACAAATAGTATGCTATTCCACCTTTGGATTGCTCCAAATTTTATTCTGCAAAACAGACACTCAAATGTTTCTGGAGTGGATGGGAATAAAGAATACATATTTGGTTAGTACCAAATAGGGGTCCTTAAATATTTAATCACAGTAGCAGGTATGAGCAGCCACAAATCTGAGATAATCTTTTTGGCACTTTCACACAAAAATCAAAATAAGTGATAAGTGTTATTGTTGATATGTTTCAATTATGTCCAACTCTTCATGAACCCATTTGGAGTTTTCTTGGCAAAGATACTGGGATAGTTTGGGTGGGGTCAGGGGTGCAATTCTTAATTTGACATCAACATGTGACAAATTTACAATTGCTATTCTCTTTGGCAAAAAGCGTATTTATTTAGGGGAAGAGGTTACGGACAAAATGTAGGGATACAATAGACACTAGGAATGGTAAATGTGAAATAGAGTTGGGAGAGCTCATAATTAGACTAACCAGAGTTAGTCAGATTAAGAAGAAAGATGCTATGAGAGCGAGGTACTATGAGGAAGGAGAGAGTAACCTCATAGTGAGCTTATTCCTGAAAAGAACTTAGCAATGATTTTCATCATAATTAGATTTTTTATAGGGGAAATATCGCCTTGGGGTTTTTCAGGCTTACAGGCATGAACTTGAGAAGGAAGATCAAAGAGCCCATGGCTTAATGGAATGCACCTGCAGAACAGGTCCCAGACTTGTCTAAAGACAATCAAAATTGTCTAAAATCAATATCTCAAAAATTATTTAAAGATTCATAGAGATTTTAGGGGTAGACAAAGGAGTTCCATCTTATACTCATTAAATTCAAACAGGATATTGATACTGGAATTGGTTATACCAGAAAAAAAACAGATGAACTTCTTCCGGACAGGAAAGATAATTCACATCATTTTGCCATTTCCTTGTCCAGCTCATTTTTATAGATAAAAAAGTGAGGCAAATAGAGATAAGTGACTTGGCTGGGGTCACACGGGTAGTGTCTGAGGCCATCTTTGAACTCAGGTCTTTCTTACTCCAGGCCCAATTCTCCATCTACTGAGCCACCTGGCTGCCCCAAAGTTACAGTTAGAATTTTCATTGTTGGAATATATCTGCCTCAAGGTAACAGACTGGTTTATTTGATTTTTAGATTTCCCTCTTCACTACTCTAAACAACTAACTGATTTACATGCATTTAACTTGCTTAAACAATTATTTCTTTCTTAGATAGGAAGATAATGGCAAGGTCTGCCTTCCTAATTTCAAAACTCCATATCTCAGTGACTGGAAATGCTGAAGCTTTATAATAAAAATAATAGAATGCCAAACATGGAGGGACATGGATTTCAACAGATTGAAATTCTGCATGTTACTGAAGAAACTGATGTCCAAACAGGGGGAGTACTTTCATATAACTATTTGAAGGTACTCTGACAACTTAGAGGCCTGAAAAATGGTAGAACCATAAAAAGAACACTGGTTTTAACCATTGTTAGAATCCATTGGTAGATCTAGGAAATTGGTAGATAGTAGAAGTTTATTGTTACATAGTCATTTTCTTTTATTATTATTTTTGTTTCATTATTTTGATGCTTTTTTCATGTTTATCATTGTTATTTTATTAAACTATTTAGTTTTTGTATCTATGCCTGCTTTTATGATTTAAACTAATAATTTAAAATTAATAACAAAAAGCAATAATAATGAAGCAATAGAATCTTAAAATTAAGAAATCTGATTTAAAAAAAATTCTCAACTATGGTTCCTACTACCTATTAATTTAATAAATGCATATGTACAAAGTAATCTAATTATTGCAACAGATTTTCACATCGACTTTGAAAAGACTTGTAACCTACTTTTCCTTCTTGATTCCTCATTCTCTTTTACCTATGCCATCTTTGACTCTGGGAAATTTTACAGACATTTGCCTAATGATCTTCAAATTCTACATAACATCCCATTATCTACAGGAAGCTTTTCTTGTTCCCTATAACTTCCATTTTTTTTTTCTTGAATGAATGAGGGTTCTTTTACAATCATTACCTATAGAGGCTCTTTCTGTTGGTTATTTCTGGTTTTTCTTAAATACACTTCTTTGTGTAGAATTGACTTCATGTTGTCCCTCATCAGATTGTGAATTTGAGAATTCAGAATTTGAAAAGTCCTATACTAAGAAAAAATCTTCTGCCTCCATGTATAAATCCTCTTTTGAACATCCATCTAGTTTTGGAAATTCTAAATGTTTAGGATTTTTTTTTATTCCCCATTCCTATCCATTAATTATAAATTTGCCTCCTTTAAACTTTTGCCTATTGCTTCTATTCCATTTCCTTGTACACAAAACAAACAAAATAGATGTTGCCTTTTGCCTCCAGCACTTAATGTAGTAACTAGCATGGAGTAGGCACTTCATAAATGTTTATTGATTGGCTGAATATTTGCCAGCAAAACAAAATGATCAATGAAGGACCTTTTTTGCACCTAAGATAAATCCCTTGTGGGAAACTTAAGGAGGATATAAACAAAAGGTGCATGAAATGGTCAGACTTGAAAGAATTATGCTCTTTATAAATGGGTTGTGCATTTCACAGGAGCACAGATCCTAGGTCTATTGAATATTCAAATATAAGTGATATCTTTGGTTGGGATGATTCCTTTTAGATCACAATCCCTCCATATCTGGCCATCCCTCTTAACTCATAAATGATTCCCTAAAAGTGCCAGGTATCTTAATTTCCTCTAAGATCATGAAGGTACAAGGTGCTACGTGGACTGTGTTCTTGCCACCCTTTCACCACAATCCCCATCTTGTTTCCCTATCATACATTTCTGTAATGACATCTATTATCCCCTCCTGATCTTCTTCAAAGTTCCTCAGGTGAGATCTCTTGCAACTTGTGCATACCCACAATAAACTTCTCAATGAATGAAAAACTAGAAGAGAATGTGAAACATCTCATCAGAAAAACAAGTGATCAAGAGAACAAATTGAAGAGTGATAATATGAGAATAGTCAGACTACTTGAAAAGTACAATTAAAAAAATCTTCATACAATATTACAAGAAATGACTAAGGAAAATTGCCTTGAAATTCTAGAACAAGAAGGAAAAACAGAAATAGAAAAAAAAAATCTACTAATTACCCACTGAAAGAGATCTCACGAGGAAAACTTACAGAAATATCATAGCCAAGTTTCAAAACTTCAAAACTAAGGAGAAAATATTGGAAGCAGCCAAGAAATAAAGGAATAAGTGAATGAATAAATAGCTATTGTGGGACTAAAGAAAAAAGGATTACACAAGACCTAGCAGCTACTTCACTGAAGGACTATAGATCTTGGAATGCTATCTATATTCATAAAGTAAAAGAGCTGAGCTTGTAACCAAAAGTAACTGACTCAGCAAAGTCAGTCATATAACATTTAGGAGAAATATAAGGGAAATATTTAGGATCAATTATAAGTGACTCAATAAGATCAAATTGTTTCCTTTTTATATATAGAAATATTATCAATTCTTTTATGACTGTCATTTTTATTGGGGTTGTTTGAAAAAAAGGTTTGGGCTGAGGTAACTATGAAGGGGTGATTCTAAAAACCCTGTATAGGGAGTTAAAAAGGAGTAATTATCTCATACAAATAAGGAATAAATGGAAAAAATGAGAGAAAAAAAGTTAGTAAAGGGGAGGGTGGGCAGTGCTGACACCTTGCTCTCATGGTGAATGGTGTAAAGAGGGAACAACATAAATATCTAACAGGATATAAAAAGTCTTCTAAATTCAGAAAGAAATAAGAGAACCAATGCATAGGGTGGAAGGAGAGCCTAAGGGATGGATTCTTGGTAGATGGGCATGTTAAGAAATAAGAAGGCAAGAAAGAAGTAAAAATAAAGCAAAGGAGTGAGGAGGAAAAGGAATAACATGAAGATAATGAAAAAAATAGGAACAACAAGTAATTATAACTTAGGAAGTTAATGGGATAAGTTAATCCATAAAATGGAAACTGATAGCAGATTAAAAATTTGAATTAAATTATATGTTGTTTTTAAGAGATGCTTTAAAAAAGAAAGAAACAAATATAAAATAAAGATCAAAAGTAGAATTTATTATGTAAAAATATGAGGGATAGTAATGATTTCATATAATGCTAAAAATAAAATAAATTTTAATCAAAAGAGAAAAATAGGGAAAACACAGTATGTATTAGCCATATTATTCAATATTATTTTAGATCTTTTAAAATAACTAGAAAGTATGAAATACCTTAGAATATACTTGTCAAAATAGAAATAGAAACTTTCTCTGTCTACACATACACACACACATGAACATAATACTTCCTATACAAATAAAGATATAAATAATTGAGGTAATATTTATTGTTCATAGGTAGGTAAATGTAATATAATTTAAAAATAACAATTTTGACTAATATATTTATATAATGCCATCCCAATTACATTACTAAAAATTACCATAGTGAGTTAGAGTTCAGGATCTTCAAAGAAATTCGGAGAAGGGGTATAAAGGAAGAGATACAGTAGTAAAGTAGTAGTATAATGCGCATTATAAAGTACAAACATTAGTGAAGTGTAATATGGTTAATTTAGATTATTTTAAATTAAGATTTTCTTGTATAAATAAATCTTGTGCACTCAAGAATATAAGAAATGCAGAAAATTGGGGAAAATCAACTGTCAGATGAGATGCTTGGGTTGGAAAATTGTTGTGGTAGAAGAAATGATGAATTGATTGATTTAGAAAAACATGAAAAGACTTGGACTTATGAAGGAAGACAATCTACTCTCAGAGTAATAGATGATGAATGGAATTAAATAATATAATCTTGCATATATGCATATGTTTGTGGATATCTATGTGTGTATATTGTTTATAGATATTCTATATATTTATCTATGTGTGTCTATACATGAATGTGTCTCTATATATTATACATGTATATTGTATGTCTTTGTATGAGTATGTATATACACATACACAAATATATACAGATAAATTGTTTATATATCCATGCTTAATTGCATTATTCCTTTGGAGAGAAAAATAAAGTAAGAAGGGCACAGGAGAGAAAGGAAAGAAAGAAGCTGGAAAGCTTTAAAAACAATGTATTATTTATTATGCAGATTTTCTTAAAATGTACTTTTTATATTGAATGTCATCATACTGTACTTTTCTTATTTTGTATTTAAGTTTAAAATAAATTGAAAACTTACAAAAAAGTATATATGGCACATACACAAATGAGAATTATATAAGGAAAATTGAAATAGAACAAATGAACAAATTGAGATTGGAGATGGTTGCTAAGAAGGCACCATTAAGAAAGTGATTATCTGGGGCTTTAAGGTTTAGCAGAACTTCTGAGAAACAATGGGGTGGGGCATTCCAGTTACTAAAAACAAAATTGCAAATGCACAGAAGTAAAAGATGCTTAGGGAATAGCCAGTAAGTAGTTCAGTATATGTGTAATGTAGAATTTATGAGGGAAAGTAAGAATAATCTTACCCAAATGTGTGTTTATATGTGTGTATTTATATATCTATATCTATATACACAGAGAGATAGACACACAGAGAGATTGCACATACTTTTGGGCTTGCAAAGTGCATTATTAATATAATCTCATTTTATCTTCACAATAGCATTGGATGTTAGGTGCTATTATTATCCCCATTTTACAGATGAAAAAACTGAGGCAGATGGCAATTAAATGATCAATCCAATTCACATAACTAGTCAACATCTAAGACTAGACTTGAACTCAGGAATTCCTGCCTCCAAGCTTCAGTGCTTTATCCTCTCTAGATTTTTGTACAGAAAAGAAACCTGCTTAAGAGTCATAGAACTTGAATTTGACTCTTTGCTCTTTTATTTCTCATGTTTGATTCTGAGCAAAATAATTAATCAACAAGCACCTCACTTAAAGAGAAAAAAAGAAGATTCATCTTTCTCATCTCATATCACTCAGACACTTTCCTGTTTTATTTTTTCCTTCACCCCAATCTCAATTGAAGAGCTCACCTTTCTCCTTGCTAAGGTAAAACCCTCCACTCACAATCTTAATTCTATCCCATTTTCTTCATCAGATTGCCTCTGCTAACATTTATACTCCCTCCATTCAATAGCAAGTGAATAGAAAGAAGGGAACATAAATATACTTTGAATAATACAACCTGGAGGGAAACATGATCAACCATAGCAGAAGACAAGTAATTTGAGTGTTGATGGTAGAGTTGAGTTAAATTGATTCACCAAGGGATCAGGAGAGAGAAGAAAAGAGAATGCTACCAGTTTAGGAGTGGTGCTTGAGAAAGAATTGTGAGGTGAAAGGACTGGAGGTTTCAATGAGGAAGAAAAAGTTAGGGCTAACAAGTGAGGGTGAATGAAAGGGACATAATTATAATCAGTTACAGAAATGTCAGAGTTTGTGATGGAAGTGGAATACTTGATGGTGATGGCAACTTCAAGACTATGACCCTTGTGTATATGAGAATTGCAGTAGAGGAGGAGATGATGGAAATACAGTAGAACAAAGAAATAGGAAGTTATAGTCTTTGAAGGAGTAATAATATAAGTAAAGTCTGTTAAACTCAGAAGCAAGGGTAGGGAGACTACAAGCTAATCACTAAATTCTTAAGAGAACAAGGGAAATGCTAGGGGTCAATACACAATGGTTACCAAGATTATGATTGGGTCTTAAACTTGAATAACATAATTTAAGTCTCAGAGAAGGAATGGTTGCTAAGAGATCATGATAAATGTTCAGTCAGTGACATAAATGCTCGCATCCATATCTATTGTGGAAGGCTAGGTTAATTTGTATAGAGCTCTTAGCCTTTAATGATTTCCATTTCTGAAGCAATCAAATGTTTTGCATTCAATCTGACACAATCATTTACACATCATGAAAAGGATGCAGCTCTGGATCTGGAGTCAGAAAGACCTTAGTTCACATTGACTCTCAGATTCTTGCTAGCTAATACAACTTAACTTCTCTTTGCCTTAGGTTTCTCTGTTGTAAAGTGGAGTGAAAAATATGACCCTGTCTTATAGGTTGTCATGACAATCAAATGAGAAAAAAATTAATAAAAAGCATTTAACACAATGCCCGATTCACAGCAGTAAGTACCTCATAATTGTGTTTTCCCTTCCCCTTCCCCTTCCCCCTTCCTTTTATTTAAGTTGCATTGTAGTTTTCTAAAGTTAAAAAACAAACATTCTCACAAGGGGATTCTATTCATATCTAAGAAGATTTAAGTACAAACTGTACTGTAGATGTGCTGTGATAAAGATTCTAAATCCAAGTCATCTGTTATTCTTTGGGAATCAAACATATAAAGGCACCATGGCATTGTAAATAAATGCCTGAGTCAGAGTATGGATCCCATCTCTGATATATTCTAAGTGTGGAATCCTAAGCAAACCACTTCAGGAGGGGCAGCTAGGCAATTCAGTGGAAAAGAACTCCAGGCCTAGAGATTAATTAAAAAACAAACAAACAAACAAACAAACAAAAAAAAACACTATCATCCTCTGTTCAGATCTAGCTTTAGACACATATTAGTTGTGTGACCCTGGGAAGTCATTTAACCCTACCTGGCTCAGTTTCCTCATCTGAAAGAAATGAGTTGGAAAAAGAAATGACAAGCTACTCTAGCACCTTTGCCAAGAAAAACCCAAATGGGGGTCACAAAAAACAAGTCACAATGGAAGAATGACTGAGTAAATCACTTAATTTCTCAGAGCCCCAGAGAACTAAAAATTATAGATGAGTTGTTGATTTGAAATTGTAGAAGGATTTTCATATAGAGCTCAGTTGGTGAATGAAAGTACAGATTGGAATAAAAGCAGTTGTTCCTCTTCCTCCCACATCTGCTACATACACACACACACACACACACACACATGCACGCACGCACGCACACATATGTATATGTATACACACATCCATCTATACTTTATACATATATATGTATATCAACTTCATATACAGATATTTGTTAAGCTTTAAGAGTGAGCATTACACATGATTAAGTTATCACAGACATCAAAATATACAACCCAAAACTTCTATGGAAAAAATATTTTAATAGTCTAGAAGCTGTCTAAAAGACTGAATATTTTTTTCAAGTCTTTTTCATTCATATATGTTCCAACCTTAGGTGCCATTCAGAGCAATAATAGCTTTGCCAACTGAAGACATTTGCACAACAACTAAGTGATTCTGATAAGCAGAGATAGCTTTTCAATGGAATTAAAATTTTCCTTCAGACAGACTGGAGGCTTTATCAATTTGGTTCAGCTAATTTTTTCCCTTAGAGCCTAAATCCCAGTTATTATAATACATCTTAAAATCTTTATCAGAGAGGTCTCTGACTGCAAACAAAACCTCCTGATTTCTTCATCAAAGAAAAACATGAGATTATTTCTACCTTTGAGCCTTAACATACAGGAGTGCCTGGGAATTGCAGAAGGAAAGTAAGGACTTGGATGATTTCTGAATACTTCATTTTTTCCCTCTCCTCTCTTTGTGTAATCAACACCTGTAAGTTCAATGAATTGAATTTGTACTTTCTGTGTCTGTTCATTTTATCTGCAGGTGCAACATCTAAATTAATTCAGGAATAATGTCAGCCACAAGAAAACCTTAGGCCCTATACCAAGAAACCAAACACCAAGAAAAGCTATTTTTAAGTTTTATGTCTCATTCTTAGAGGTCCCAAGATAAGTCAGGTGGATGAAAGATACTAAGATGATGTCTCTGAAATCCACCCTGCTAGGGATTACCGACTTAAATTATTATATCTCTCATGCTCCATCTCCCCATTCCCCTCAAAAAAATATTCCTGAACCCAAATTGTCCAGAGCAACCTTCTACTGGGAAGTTCACTTTCCTAACATTTCACTTTGTCAACCCCCACACAAACACACAAATCCTCTGATCTAGTCATTATCATCAGTATTATCTTGTGAAGATATTTATAAAGTTGAGGGGAAATGAACAGCCAAATGTAAAAACTGAAATTTCTGTTAACACCTAATTGGAGTGCACCAGAGCAGGACAGAATTCATAGACAGGTAAGTCAGGCGGCAAGCCCTGATGAGAGAGAAGAAAAAAGTCCCCATCCAGGAAAGCTTACCAGTGGGCACAGAGGTAGACATCTGGCTTTCCAGTTGGCTGCAATCAACACGCCACTCAGCAAAGCTGACATCTTGGTGGGAGGTGAAGTCCTGTTGGAAGCTTTCAGGAGAAAGATGACCTAGCTCTGCTTTCCCAGCTGCCATTGGGAATGTCAGAGGGAACAGTGAAAATTGTGGGGCCGTTCTAAGGCAAGGCCGGCAGAGTCAGGAGGGCCAAAGCCACGTTCTTCAGAGCAGTGGAGTTTCCAGGCATCCCAGGGAGGGGCGAAGCAGCCTTTGCCCCTTTGGGAAAAGACAAAACCCAACCTGCAAAGTTCTCTCTCTTTCCAGGAAGTGGGAGGCGAGCACTCATGTTTCTCAACTCCACTGCACTACCAGCCTTGAGAGGATGCTGGGGTTTTCCTTTAAGATTTGCAGCTGCTGGCTGGCTCTGTGGAAGGGGAGCTTTGGCTGGGCCTCTTGTGGGAATTCAGTTGGCTAAGTAGAGGCACCAGGGACTCTGCCGAGAGCAGGCTCTTAATAACTTGGTCCAGCAATCCGAACTCACTTTTCTGTGGACAATGCATCAGCTGGGTGGGGCTAAGCAGTGCCAGGGAATGCATCCAGTCCCACAGCTCATCGGGGAAATCTGATCCTGGCCAGCGTTACAAGGCCTGGGTCACAGTCTTCAGACCCCTGCAAATCCCAGTGTTTGGAGCAGACCGTAGTAGCCACACAGCTGACAATGTCATCTTGTGACGTGCTGGAAAACCCCAGCCTCTCTAAAGTACTTGGGTTACCAGATGTCTCCAACACAAGCTCTGTCTTAGACATGCTGGAGGTCGTGTAGATTATACAAAACTTCAAGGGCTTTATGCAAATTATTTTAATTAGTCCTTCCCGGGATGTGGTGAAGGAATAAGATGAAATAACTTGGCCTTTATTTGTTTGTTTCTGGGGTTTGGGGAGTGGGGAGAGTACAGGGAGAGGATGGACCTGTAGTCTCAGTGATAGAAAACATTTGGCAGCAGGAAATTCCCTTTACAGGTGAAAGCTGGCTATTCTCTTTGAGGTCCCAGAGAATCGCCTGGAGACAAAGAGAAAGTGAGGGACTAGTTCAGAGTCTTCCTGACCCCTCTTGGTATTGTTGTTAGTCCATGACATCAGGGAGGAGATGCCGTGACATGTAAGTGAATAGCACTGAAGTAAGGAAGGGCCATACAAGGCCAAAGGATATCTGGAGAAGGCCCTCTACAGATGCTTTGAAAAATAAATCTTTCCTTTTGTTGGATTGCTGAACCCTCCGAATATGGGTTTACTAACTATATTTCTTTTTTAAGGACCATGCCTTGAATCTCATTGATGGCCAATAACAGGTCCCAGTCAAACGACAATTGGTCATTGTTTAGGTCTTGATTGACTCAGAATGAATGTAAATAGCAATCCTGACTCCTACTTTGCTATATTTTGATATCTTCCTTGCTAAATCTTAAATATTATATAAATCTGAACCATTATTGTCCCCATTTTACTGACAAAGAAAACTGAAGTTTAGACAGTTTAAGTGATTTGCTCAGGTTCTGTGAGCTGATAAGTATTTGGGATCGTTATTGATCTCAGATCTGTTTTCAGGCATAGACTTTACAGAGCCCACGCTCATTTAAATCCAACTCACTTGTATATCATGGCATGACCTCTCTGATGTCACGATTATCTTCAAGAAGGAACCAACAACAAATATTACATCAAATTGTCTCTTAGTATAGACTGGCACTAACCTGAAAGAGGAAAGTGTAAGATTTCATTGGTGATCTTTACATTTATTATCCTTTTTAGGATCTGTGATTTTAGAAATAGAGGGATTTCAGTCGTGTCATTAATTCCCCATGAGAAGACATTTTAACAATGGAACTCAGTACCTTTTCTACCATTTATATTCTTGTGCCTGGGGTCACCAAACCAAAATAACGAATGATGAAAAGGAAATTATTAAATATTCCCTATGTGCTGGCATTATGTTCAGTGAGAATACCAAAACAAACAAGCAACACATTTCCCCACCCTTTAGGTGCTTACATTTTATTTTTATTTTGCTTTGTTTACTTATTTATTTATTTTTATTTTTAGGTGCTTAAATTTTAAAGGGGATGGAGGAAGATAAAAAAGAAAGGGGAGCTAGAAAGTGGGGAAAGAAAGAATGTTCAGTATGGGTAACAGTGTATAAGTGGCCCAGAAATGATGGGTAGCCCTGGTTCTAATTAAGATTGGTTTGAATCTCATTTATCAGAGTCCAGGTGTACAGTTGGGAAAAGCTTGAATTTAGATCTTCCTGACGGTAAGGCCAACTTTTTAATCACAATACTGTGTTGTTTCTCCTGATAATTACCTAAAAAGTAGGAAGATACACTCTAGCTTTAGGCTAACTTTTTTTAGGTCCTGAATTATTAAATTTAAGAGTGGTGCCCTCTGGTGATCATAGGAAATCATACCTTTTCCCAGAAAATCTGACTTTAACTTTTAATTAGGCTTAATCATTGCATGAAGGGAGAAAGCTGGGTCCTCTTCATTCCCTAAATCTATATCTAGGGCAAAAGAAGCTCTGAAAGGAACATGATTGTCACCACGCACATACAGGGGAGCAGTGAATTATGACAAGCCAAGGATGCTTGTTATGCAAGCCCGCACTTGCCACCTGTGGCTCCTGAAGACAGCCCTACCATGTCTCTGACAGGAGAAAGTAAGGTGGCCTGGTTCCCACTGTTAATTACCTGGCAGTTTGATTGGACAAGTTACTTTTCATCTGGGAAGCACAGAGCAGAAAGCAGAAGACACATTGCAAATTGTTCCTTAGACATCCACACGGGCGCTTATCATTGTTGCCATTAAGAGAGGCAGGTGTTCATGCCTTGCTGTGAATATCTCTGTTATTCCTTTTTTAGTAGCAGTGTGCTTTCTTCACCACAGATTTGCTGACCTATAAACCTTGCAGCCAGGTCGAAAATGTCCAGATAAAAACAGACCTTTATGGCCAAAGAAAATGGCCTTTTGCTCACATGCTACATCATACCTTCCATCTCCATATGAATTGCAAAATCAAAGACCCACATTCGGTTTAGAATCTTTGTAGATAAAAAGGTTTCAATCTGCAGCAAAAGTACAGGTAGTTAGAACTGATTTCTAGTAGAAAGGGCAGCTTTCTGTCCTATATTGTCTCCCCCCCAATCCTTTTGTTGTTGTTTCAGTCATATGTGACTCTTTGTGACCCCATTTGAGATGCTCTTGGCAAAGATACTAGAGTAGTGCTATTTCCTTCTCAAGCTCATTTTTACAGATAGAGAAACTGAGGCAATTAAGTTAAATTACTCTTCCAGGATCACCCAGCAAGTAAATGTCTAAGGTTGGATTTGAACCGAGGAAGATTAGTTGTCCCGATTCAGGGATTGGCATTCTATCTTTTGCATCCCCTTGCTTTCCCAGTCTTGAGTACTCTGGGATTATCTTTTATTCTTTATTCATTCATCAGAATGGTCCACACTCCTAATAACTGGTCATTGAGAAACCTAACTGTAGAGTTGGAAGAGACAGAATAAAGAGGAATGGGGAAAAGGTTTAATTAAACACCTGAAGGTAGTTTTGAAGATTATTCTTTGTTGAGTTTTAAAAATACAACCTCTCTCTTTGTTTAACTGTTGTGCCTACCAGAGGCTTTGAATGCTAGCTATAATGCATATATCTGCAGCTTCCTTTAAGTTAAAGGAACTGGGTATGTTTAGCCCGGAGGAGAGAAAACTCAAGTGGCACTAGATGTGCCCAAATATTTGAAGGGCTGTCACATGAAAGAGGAATTATACCTGTTCTGTTTGGCTCCGGAGGGTAGAAGTTGCCCCAAAGCAACCTTCAGATATGAAAAAAAAGAGTTCATAACAATTGGAGCTGTCCAAAGTAGGATCAGCTGTGGGAAGAGGTAATTTACCTCTCTTTCCCTTCTAAGGGAGTCTTCCCTTGGAATCTTCAAGCAGAGACAGGAAACTACTTGTTGAGTCTTTTAGTGGGTGTATTCCTTTTATGTGAAAATTAGTTTAGATGGCTATTGAGATCCCTTATAACTCTCATATTCTGTGATTCTATGATTCTATGATCTCGAAAATAAAATCTCTCTGTCAAAGAGAGTAGAATTTTATGGCTTTAAAATATGTGCATTTCAGCTCTCTCAAGCTTATTTTTTCCATCAAATATTACCTTCCTGTGTATCTGCATATAAATGGCTTCTAGTCATTCCAAATTCAACTTGCCTTTAAAATGTTACTCATTCTTTTCTCCCAGAAACTCATCCCTCCTCTCTATCCCCCAATTTCTGTCAAATGCCTTTTCCATCAGCCAGGTTTTCATCAGTGTCCTTGTCAACTTTTCAATCTCCCTCTCTGACTGGATCAAATTAGTTGCCAAGTCATGTCAACTCTACCTCTATAGCATCCATTAGATGTTGTCCAATTTATCAGAAGTGAAATTTAACAAAAGGACACATTCTCTATGAGCAAGATAACATTTTATCAACACTGTTACAACCTGCCAAAAGAATTGGTAAATGGATGCCCAATTTAGCCAAAGACCCTAAGACAAAGACAGTTTATTTTTATAAGGTTAGGTCAAAGAACAAAACAGGATAGCTAAGGAAATAATACAATTGATTGTATGGTTAGTAGCACAATAGGATTGAGGACAACATGATTGGTTATGTAACTGAAGCACAGGCAACTAGAAGTTGGGAATGGGCAGCTAGGAACAACCTCTTCCTTTCCTCTTGTGAATGAGAAATGTTGATTGTTTGAGTTCACCTGTAAACTTAGCAAATCAGATATGGTGATACACAGATATGGGGGCACACTGGGGTCTGCCTGCATCCCCAAGGATAACAGAATTCCTTGAGGCAAAAATAGAACAGAGATTAGCAGAATAACTGTATTCCTAAACTTAACCTATTACAGAATGAATGAATTTCTGAATTAATTTTAGAGACAAAGAACCACAATTTAGGAGGTTGTAGGGCAGTTGATTTTTGCCTTTATTTCTGTAGTTCTTACCATAGTGCCTGTCACTTGGAAAGTTCCTGATTTTATGGAGAGAGGGAAGAACAGACCTCAAATCCTGAGGCCCCTAAAGGTAAGGCAACTCCAGAAAAAGCCCCAAGGAGAAACACAAGCTGGACTCCATGTCACAAGGCTTTCTTTGAAGATTACATAAAGGATCTTAAAAGAGTTAGAAGAAACATGGGGAAACGAAATGAGATCACTGCAAAATAAAATAGAAAAAAATGGAAAAAGAATGCAATGAACAAAAAATGCAATTGGTCAATTGCAAAAGGAACTAAAAACAGTAACTGAAGAAAATAAGACATTAAAAATTAGAATCGAACAATTGGAAATAAATAACTCATCAAGACTTCAAGAATCAGTCAAACAAAAACAAAAAAATGAAAAGATAGAGAAAAACATGAAATATCTCCTAGGAAAAACAACTGACTTGGAAAATAGATCTAGGAGAGACAATCTAAGGATTATAGGGCTTCCTGAAAGCCATGATGAAAAAAAGAACCTAGACACTATCTTCCAGGAAATCATAAAAGAAAAGTGCCCTGATATTTTAGACCCAGAAGGCAAAATACTCCTTGAAACAATCCACCAATCACATCCTGAAAGAAACCCAACAATTAAGTCCCCCAGAAATATCGTGGCTAAATTCCAGAACTATCATACCAAGGAAAAGATATTACAAGAAGCCAGAAAGAAACAATTTAAATATCGGGGAGCCACAATTAGGATCACACAGGACCTAGCAGCTTCTACTTTGAAGGATCAAAGGTCCTGAAATCAGATATTCTGAAGGGCAAAGGAACTTGGATTACAGCCAAGAATAAGTTACCCAGCTAGAATGAGCATTATCTTCCAGGGAAGAAGATGGTCATTCAATGATATAGGAGAATTTCACCTATTTCTACTGAAAAGACCAGAACTGAACAAAAAATTTGATCTACAAACACAGAACACAAGAGAAACATAAAAAGATAACAAGAAAAAAAAAACTCTTGAGAACTCTATTTATGTTATAGATACTTATAGAATGAGGGTTGATTTTATGAATCTATTATTACATTATGATTATGATATGATACTGTGATTTTATGATTATTATGATATGATTATTGTGATTTTATGATTATTATGATATGATAAACTGAAAAAGAAGTTAGAGTTAGAAAAGGGATAACACTGGAAGAAGAGGAAAAGGAGGTAAAATAAGGGAAATTACATCACATGTAGAGGCAAAGAAAACCTATAATGACTGAGGGGAGAAAAGGGAGGGGAATGAGAATTGGGTTAATCTCCATCTCATCAGATTTGGCTCAGAGGGAATAATAGACGTACTTATAAGGAAACAGGAGGGAAAGGGGGAAAAAGGGGTGGGTGAGGCTCTAAAGGGGAAGGATTGTTTGAGGGAAGTGGTTTTCAAAAGCAAAATAGTAGGGAGGAGGGAAAGGGGATAAGAAAGAGAAAAGCATAAGTTAGGGTAAATAAGATGGCAGGAAATACAGAATTAGTTATTTTAACTGTGAATGTGAATGGAATGAACTCTCCCTTAAAGCAGAAACAGATAGCAGACTGGATTAAAAACCAGAATCTAACAATATGTTGTATACAAGAAATACATCTAAAATGTAGAGATACATACAGGGTGAAGGTAAAAGGCTGGAGCAGAATCTATTATGCTTCAGGTGAACAAAAAAAAGCAGGGGTAGCAATCCTGATATCAGACCAAGTAAAAGCAAAGATAGAATAATTAAAAGAGACAAAGAAGGAAATTATATCTTCCTAAAGGGTACCATAGATAATGAAGCAATATCAATACTAAACATATATGTACCAAGTTGTATAGCATGTAAATTCCTAGAGGAAAAGTTCAGAGAGGTGCAAGAAGAAATAGACAGCAAAACTATAATAGTGGGGGATCTCAACCTCCCTCTCTCAGAACTTGATAAATCAAACCACAAAATAAATAAGAAAGAAGTTAAGGAGGTAAACAAAATGTTAGAAAAGTTAGGTATGATAGATCTTTGGAGGAAATTAAATGGAGACAGAAAGGAGTTTACTTTTTTCTCAGCAGTCCATGGAACTTATACAAAAATTGACCATGTGTTAGGACACTAAAACCTCAAAATCAAAATCAGGAAGGCAGAAATAATAAAGGCATTTTTTTCAGATCATGATGGAATAAAAATCACATGCAATATAAGGACAGGAGAAAATAGACCAAAAACCAATTGGAAACTAAATAATTTTATCCTAAAGAATGAATGGGTGAAACAGCAAATTACAGACACAATCACTAATTTCATCCAAGAGAAGGACAATGAGACAACATACCAAAATTTGTGGGATACATCCAAAGTGGTAATAAGGGGAAATTTTATATCTCTAGATGCTTATTTGCATAAAATAGAGAAAGAGAAAATCAATGAATTGGGCTTGCAACTAAAAAAGCTAGAGAAAGAACAAATTAAAAACCCCCAATCAAATACCAAACTTGAAATCCTAAACATAAAAGGAGAGATTAGTAAAATTGAAAGTAAAAAAAAACTATTGAATTAACAAATAAAACTAAAAGTTGGTTTTATGAAAAAAAAACAACAAAATAGATAAACCTCTAGTTAATTTAATTAGAAAAAGGAAAGAGGAAAATCAAATTGTTAGTCTCAAAAATGAAAAGGGAGAACTTTCCACCAATGAAGAGGAAATTAGAGCAATAATTAGGAGTTACTTTGCCCAACTGTATGCCAATAAATTTGATAACCTAAGTGAAATGGAAGAATATCTACAAAAATATAGATTGCCCAGATTAACAGAAGAGGAAATAAAATACTTAAATAGTCCCATTTCAGAAAAAGAAATAGAACAAGTCATTAATCAACTCCCTAAGAAAAAATCCCCAGGACCAGATGGATTTACATGTGAATTCTACCAAACATTTAAAGAACAGTTAACTCCAATATTATATAAACTATTCGAAAAAATAGGGAATGAAGGACTCCTACCAAACTCCTTTTATGATACAGACATGGTACTGATACCTAAACCAGGTAAAACAAAAACAGAGAAAGAAAATTATAGACCAATCTCCTTAATGAATATTGATGCAAAAATCTTAAATAAAATATTAGCAAAGAGATTACAGAAAATCATTCCCAGAATAATACACCATGACCAAGTAGGATTTATACCAGGAATGCAGGGATGGTTCAATATTAGGAAAACTATTAACATAATTGACTATATTAATAAACAAATTAACAAAAAACATATGATAATCTCAATAGATGCAGAAAAAGCATTTGATAAAATCCAACATCCATTCCTATTAAAAACATTAGAGAGTATAGGAATTAATGGACTTTTCCTTAAAATAGTCGGTAGCATCTATTTAAAACCATCAGCTAGCATCATATGTAATTGTGATAAACTGGAACCATTCCCAATAAGATCCGGGTGAAACAAGGTTGCCCACTATCACCATTACTGTTCAATATTGTATTAGAAATGCTAGCCTTGGCAATAAGACAAGAAAAAGAGATTAAAGGAATTGGAGTGGGTCATGAGGAAACCAAATTATTACTCTTTGCAGAAGATATGATGGTCTACTTAGAGAACCCTAGAGAATCAACTAAAAAACTATTAGAATTAATCCACAACTTTAGCAAACTTGCAGGATACAAAATAAATCCACATAAATCATCAGCATTTTTATACATCACCAACAAAATGCAACAGCAAGGGATACAAAGAGAAATTCCATTCAAAATAACTATCGATAGTATAAAATATTTGGGAATATATCTGCCAAGGGAAAGTCAGGATGTATATGAGCAAAACTACAAAACACTCTCCACACAAATAAAGTCAGATCTAAACAAGTGGAAAAACATCAAGTGCTCTTGGATAGGTCGAGCGAATATAATAAAGATGGCAATACTACCTAAACTAATCTATTTAGTGGTATGCCAATCAAACTGCCAAGAGATTATTTAACTGAACTAGAAAAAATAACAACAAAATTCATCTGGAAAAACAAAAGGTCAAGAATTTCAAGGGAATTCATGAAAAAAAATGCAAATGAGGGTGGCCTAGCTGCACCAGATCTAAAACTATATTATAAAGCAGTGGTCACCAAAACCATTTGGTACTGGATAAGAAATAGAGTAGTGGATCAGTGGAATAGGTTAGGTTCACAGGACAAAATAATCAATGACAATAGTAATCTAGTGTTTGATAAACCCAAAGACCCCAGTTTTTGGGATAAAAACTCACTATTTGACAAAAACTGCTGGGATAATTGGAAACTAGTCTGGAAGAAATTAGGCATTGACCCATACCTAACACCATATACCAAAATAAGGTCAAAATGGATTCATGATGTAGGCATAAAGAATGATATTATAAACAAATTAGAACAATGTAGGATGGTTTACCTCTCAGACCTGTGGAAGGGGAAGGAATTTGTGACCAAATAAGAACCAGAGGTCATCATTAATCACAAAATAGATAAGTTTGACTATATCAAGTTAAAATTTTTTGTACAAACAAAATGAATGCAGACAAGATTAGAAGGGTAGCAGTAAGCTGGGAAAATATTTTTACATCCAAAGGTTCTGATAAAGGTCTGATTTCTAAAATATATAGAGAACTGACTCAAATATATAAGAATTCAAGCCATTCTCCAATGGATAAATGGTCAAAAGATATGAAGAGACAATTTTCAGAGGAAGAAATTGAAACTATTTCTGGTCACATGAAAAGGTGCTCCAAGTCACTATTGATCAGAGAAATGCAAATTAAGACAACTCTGAGATACCACTACACACCTGTCTGATTGGCTAAAATGACAGGAAATGATAATGATAACTGTTGGAGGGGATGTGGGAAAACTGGGACACTGATACATTGTTGGTGGAACTGTGAACGGATCCAACCATTCTGGAGAGCAATTTGGAACTATGCTCAAAAAGTTATCAAACTGTGCATACCCTTTGACCCAGCAGTGTTTCTATTGGGCTTATATCCCAAAGAGATTTTAAAGGAGGGAAAGGGCCCCACATGTGCAAAAATGTTTGTGGCAGCCCTTTTTGTAGTGGCAAGAAACTGGAAATTGAAAGGATGCCCATCAATTGGAGAATGGCTGAATAAATTATGGTATATGAATGTTATGGAATATTATTGTTCTGTAAGAAATGACCAACAGGAGGATTTCAGAGAGGACTGGAGAGACTTGCATGAACTGATGCTGAGTGAAATCAGCAGAACCAGGAGAACATTATACACAGCAACAAGACTATACGATGATCAATTTTGATGGACATGGTTCTCTTCAACAATGATGTGATTCAAACCAGTTGTTCTGCGATGAAAATAGTCATATACATCCAGAGAGAGGCCTGTGGGAGCTGAGTGTGAACCACAACACAGCATTTTAACGCTTTCTGTGAATATTTCCATGCATTTTGTTTTCCTTCTTAGGTTATTTTTTCTTCTTCTCTTTCTAGATCTGATGTTTCTTGTGCAGTAAGATAACTGTATAGATATGTATACATGTATTGTATTTGTCATATAATTTATCCTTTTTAGCATGTATTAGATTACCTGTCATCTAGAAGTGGGGGGTGGGGGGAAGGAGGGGAAAAGCTTGCTTTATATAAAAAAAAGTTAAAAAAAAGAAAGTTCCTGATTAATGTTTGTTTATTTGACTTGATCTGATTTTCATTAATAACTTTCTATTGTCTCATATAGGCAGTCAATACTCTAGTTCAGACCTTCATAACCTATCACAATTGTCTTGTGATTAATTCACCTGTCTCCAGTTTCTCTGCTCTTTAATTTGCCCCATACACAACTGCCAAAGTGATCATTCTTGGATGCCAGCAAAGTATACTAAATGCAAACTTGGGTAAAAGGGGATATCCCATTTTAAGGATAAGGAAATTAAGGGAGAGACAGTAAACAATTTTACAGTATAATCCAGCTTATAAGTGTCCATGCAGGATTTGAACAGGGGTCTCTGATACCAGGTCCAGTTCTCCATCCATTGTGTCACTTGTCAAATCGAGATAGTACAAAGATTTATAAATATACAGAATATATGTATATACATACAAAAACAATGCAACATAGTTTTATCAAGAAGTGAATAAGTAGTTGGAAAAATAAAAAAAGGCTTCATGTGAAGCCTTTCATGTGAAAGGCTGAGATTGAGATAAAACCTTTTAAGAATATTAATTTTTTTCCCAATTATAGATAAAAACAATTTAACATTAATTTAAAAAATCTGAGTTCCAAATTTCTTTTCTTCCTATCTTTATTGAGCAGACAAGGAATTCAATATAAATTATACATGTGTAGTCATACAAGACATATCTCCATATTAGTCACATTGTGAAAGAAAACACACAAAAAAGCCCAAGAGGAAAAAAAAGTTTAAAAAAAAGTATGCTTTGATCTGTATTCAGATTCCATCAATTCCTTCTCTGAAGAGGGATAGCATTTTTAATCAAAAATCCTTCAGAATTGTCTTGAATATTACATCTCTGAGAATAGCTAAATCATTTACAGTTAATCCACTTGGTGGGCATGCCCTCAATTTCCAATGACCATGTTCTGATCTATATCTTGTCACTGGACGCAGATGGCTCCAGAGGAGAAAATGAAGCTGGTGATATTGTACAGCCCTCCCTCATTTAAATCCAATTCACTTGCATATCATGGCATCACCTACCTGATGTCATGGTCCTCCTCAAGAATGAAGGACAAACAACAACAATTGATTGAGAATGCAATCTTTTGGACAAGGCTTCTGTCTATTCTCCTCACCACTGTTAAAATGTTATTCTTAAAGTACACATCTGACCATATCATTGCCTTGCTTAGTAAACTCCAATGTCTTTCTCTTATCTCTATCAAATATAATTTCTTCTATTAGGCAATTGGAATTATTCAAAAGCTCTGAGCTATCTTTCCAGACTTATAATACTTTATTAGCCTCAATACTTTCTGTAATCCAATCAGATTGTGTTTCTCACTGATATCCCTCACAATATCTACATATGATATTCCATTTCCTATCTCCTCATCCTTAAACAGCTTTACTATTTCCTGTGTCAAGAAAGCATTCCCTCCTTCCCTCCTAGAATCTCTAGTTTTCTTCAAAAATCAATTTATTTTCTTTTTCCCAATGCCCTTTCTGATCTCATAGATTCTTATATCTTTCCTTCAAAAATACTTTGAATTTATCATGCATTCATGAGTTAATGTTGTACTGCCCTACGAAATGTAAGCTCTTAGAGGCCAAGTTAGATTACTTGCTCCCCAGTTTTGCATCTTCAATACCTAGTGCAGTAACTGGAAGCTAAAGAGTTCTTAATAAACACTTGTTGATTGATTGATTGACTAGACTTGTCAAGTTGATTTCATGCATGAATTTTAATATTTACAGAATTGAAGTCTACTCTTCAGAGGACAAGGTGCTAACTGCTGAAAACAAGTTAATTCACAATCTTTTTTCTTGATTTTATTCAGTTCCTTTGGGTAATCAAGTAAGCTTTTTATTTTCTAAGTATTGTAATGAATTCTAGGCGATGCCTTCTGGGAAATCTTATAAAAGAATGGAGATAGTTATGGATAACATGAATTTTATTTCATGGTTCTTCTTTCTCTGGAGACGCAGAAATTAGCTAAATAAATTTTCTATGTTTCTTTTTGGGCCATGATTTTGTGACTCTATGAATGTTATCATTTTTGTTACATTGAGAAAATATGATAATTCTGTGGTGGACCAGTTTTTTGTTTTGTTTATTTTTTTGTTTGTTTTTTGACATCTATATCTTTTTGCTAAATCTCCTATGGACTCATTATCACACTAACATATTTGCATAGGGATAACCAGCATATGGCCATGCTATTCTTCCTGAATGAAGATGTCAGTCATTTATCATTTTTCTCCTTTTTATGTAAGCATCTGAAAAGTACCAATACTGAAAGACTGATGCTAATTGACTGTATTACATAATGCCAATGAAAATTTTTCAACTCTTTGGATGTCTCTGTAGCATATGGGAAAGCAAGAGTAATTAGCTAAAGAGATATAAATCTGATATGGAAAAATTATGAGCAATCTTATGGTCTTTCAAATGTTATTTTTTTAAATTTTTTAAAAAAATATAAACAAATCTTTACAAGAAGGTACTGAAATGCTTGGGGAACATGCTCTGTCTTTCTTTCACACACAAAATATATAAAATATTTCCCCTTCTTTTAATACCTAATGGTAATAATAGCACAATGGGTCTTTTATTAACCTAAGCAATTTCTAAGAATTGGACATTTTTCTTCCCTCAATTCACCAGTTCCTTTTTTTTCAGACCCAAAACTTGATAAAAATTTCTTATTATTGAATTGTATTTATGCATCTTTTAAGTTGTGATGTATAAGAAAAAGTAAGAGACAATAGCTTGCCTCAAGGAAACCTAGACTCAAACTCTTGGGGTATAGGAGGGATACCTTGCAGTTCTTATGTACTCTTCTTGGTAAGCATCCCCAAATCTCTGTCCTCATTGGCTATTGTATTCTGAGATCTAATGATTCCCTTACCTTGATTCCACTCTAATTCTAATTATCTTACAGCTGTCCCTCAGGCATACTTGGCTATGTGTACTCCCGTGACTAGATTTTCTAGCAATTGCTGGTCAGCAGTTGCAGCCTTCCCAAAACAGTGAGGCGAGGCTGTCCGTTTCTAACTGATGTCCAACTAAGAGAAGAATATTAGCAAATTTATGAACTGTCCTTTTGTTGCAATGTCCATTGTCAGGACTAATTGTCTAGAACAGATGCTGCCTCCAGTGTAACTTTAGGAAATTATATAATTGCATTTGCCATGTAGAAGCTTTTTCTAATGCTATTAACTCCATGAAAACACCTCAGTTGAAATAACAGTGCAGAAATTGCTTAATTTCATTTAAGCAATGTATCTGGGGGAATGGTCAAAACAAACCATAACTGAAATTGCATTGGGGTTTGGTTGTAATGCATTAATGACATTTTTTGTTAAATTATGGTGGTGGAAAAACAATATATGGAGTACTCAGAGTCACACTCTAATGCTTATTGACTGGCAAATTGACTGATTATATATTCCCTCATGATGAAATTTCCTGAGCCACAGGACAGGAGAAAATATGTTACAGTGAATTGAGAGATGCTCTTGAAGCAGGGAACACTAAGGTCAGATTCCACATCTGATATATACTGGCTATATGAAACAGGGAAGGTCACTTCAGTTCTCAATGTTGTAGGAAACTCTTTAAGGAAATAAGCAGTACTAGAACCTAGAAGCTTCCACTTTAAAGGACAAAAGGGTCTGAAATATGATATTCCAGAAGGCAAAGGAGCTTGGACTGAATCCATGAATCAACTATTTAGCAAAATTAAGTATTATCTTCCAGGAAAAAAAAGATAGACATTCAATGAAATGGGGGTTTTCATTTATTTTTGATGAAAAGACCACAGCTGAACAGAAAAATTGATCTTCAAATACAGAACCCAAGAAAATCATGAAAAAGAGTAAAAAGAGGAAAATCTCTTTGAAATACAAGCCCAGTGGAGACACTGTTGGATTAAAGGATAGGCACAGTTTAATAGGTCTTTGGGCATAGTTTCACATTGCTCTCCAGAATGATTGGATCAGTTCACAACTCCACCAAAGTATTAGTCTTTCAGTTCTCTCACAGCCTCTCCAACATTCATCATTAACTTTTTCTGCCATTTCAGTCAATCTGTGTTTAGTGGTACCTCAGAGTTGTCTTAATTTGCATTTATTTCTATGATCAATAGTAATTTAGAGCATTTTTTCATATGACTAGAAATGGTTTTTATTTTTTCATTTGAAAGTTGTTCATATCCTTTGACCATTTATCAATTGGAGAACGGCTTTATTCTTATAAATTTGAGTCAAAACTCTATAAATTTTGAAAATGAGGTCTTTATCAAACTCCTGGATGTCATTTTTCCCCCAGTTTGCTTCTTCCCTTATAATCTTGTCTGTATTTGTTTTTATATTAAAGCTTTTTAACTTAATATAATTAAAATTATCCATCCTGCATTTCATAATGTACTGTGGTCCTTCTTTGGACACAAATTCCATCTTCTCCACAGACCTGAGAGGTAGACTATGCTTGGTTCTTCTAATCAATGGAAAAATCTTAAATAAAAACATTAGCAAAAAAGATCACAGTAAGTTATCACCAGGATAACACACCACAACTAAATAGGATTTTTACCAGGAATGCAGTGCTGGAAGCTATTAGCATAATTAAGTATATCAATAATCAAACTAACAGAAATCATATGATTATCTCGAGAGATGCAGAAAAAAGCATTTGACAAAATCTAATGCCCATTTCTATTAAAAACACTAGATGGCATAGGAATAAATGGAGTTTTCCTTAAAATGAATAGTCGCATTATTCAAAACCATTTGTAAGCATCATATGTGATGGGGATATACTATAAGCATTCCCAATAAGATCAAGAATGAAAAGAGGTTGTCCACTATCATTATTACTATTCAATATTACATTATAGCTTTAGTAATAAGAGAAGAAAAATAAATTACAGTAATTCAAGTAGGTAATGAAGAAACCAAATTATCACTCCTTGCAGATGATATGATGGTATACTTAAAGAATCCTAGAGAAGCAACTGAAAAAGTACTAGAAACAATCCACAACTTTAGCAAAGTTGCAGGATATAAAATAAATCCCCATAAATCATCAGCATTTCTATATGTTACCAACAAAGACTAGCAGCAAGAGATACAAAGGGAAATTCCATTTAAAATAACTGTAGATAATATAAAACATTTGAGATTCTACATGGCAAGACAAAGTCAGGACCTATATGAACATAATTACAAAACACTTCACACAAAAATAAAGTCAGATCTAATCAACTGAATGAATATCAAGTGCTTATGGATGGGCTGAGCTAAAACAATAAAAACGACAATTCTACTTAAATTAATCTACTTATTCAGTGCCATACCAATCGAACTACAAAGAAATTATCGTACAGAATTAGAAAAATAATAACAAAGTTCATCTGGAAGGACAAAAGGTTAAGAATTTTAAGGAAATTAGTGAAAAATGCAAATGGAGGTAGATTAGCAGCACCAGACATAAAATTATATTATAAAGCAGCAGTTATCAAAGCCATTTAGTACTGGCTAAGAGTAGTTGATCAGTGGAATAGGTTAGGTTGACAAGACACAATAGTCAAGGAGATAAGTAGAAAAGGCATTGAGATATATTAATAAAAGACATCTTTCCCTCTGGTCCCTACACCAGTGAAATACAAGTCTGGTTTGTATCTTTATCATAGGGTCATCAATTTAGAATTAGAGGAGGTCTTGAAAGATTAGTAATGGAATCCTCATCTATTACAGATGAGTTCCAAAGATATTAACTTGCCCAACATTATACAAACAATAAATGACATGGTTAGAATTTAAACTCCACTTCTTGGCCTTCAAATCCCCTATGCTTCTCCACCTTCCAATGAGTATAACACATTGCCCCAAATCTTTCAATGTTTCCTGCAGTCAGACTTAGCAGTATTTTCCTATGTTCTAAGTGCTGATGGAAGTGATGCACTTAAACAATTAGGCATAATTAAACTAAAATATAAGCCTTTCGTTTTCCAGTTTTTCTTCTCTTACTATTATAGTATCAGAATTGAACACTCTGATTCTGCTTCTCTACTATGCACAAAGACTGATGCATTTTGTAAATAAATAACTTGGAGACAACTTTGAGAATCAACAAAATTATCAAGAGCTGCTGAGCTCCTTATGTTTGTTGGGGTGTTGATAGAAAACACATTGCAAATAAGTGTATCTAAATTCCTTTGTACTTTTTTTTTCAGCCTGACCATTCCAAGGCACCTGCTATTTTATAATTAAAGGAGTCAATGTTTAGAATCACCTGTGAATGGAGAATTTCCCTTCATCATCTTTATGTTACATCTATTGTCTCTCTGCTGTGATAACATTATACAAAGCATTAGTCTGAGGTACTTATTTTTCTGTTGGGAGCACTAAGTTTTCTTGCTCATCCCCTTAAGGAACCAAGGTTACAGTGATATTTAATGTGTCCAACAGTGAATCAGTCAGATGCTGCTAGTTGGCAAAATTTCTTGATTTCCCTGTGGAACACAGAGACATACACATTTGTTTTTCTCCTTCCAGATTCCTAAGAATAATGTGTGTTTGAAAGTTTTTTTTTAAATACTGTAAGCACAGAAGTCAAAAGGATCTCAACTGTTTCACATACTAAACACAGATATATACTATAACAGTCTCAAAAGGGGAGGTGATAATAGGTAAGGTAAATGAAAATCTAATTTGCTCTCCTGCAAACACTTCTTGGAAATCAGAGTATTTAAACAGTCTACCATCCATATAACACCGACCATTTGCTAGACCACCGCTGTGGAAAAAAAATAGATAACTAGAGAGGATATAATACATTGTGTCCAAAAAGAATTTTTCTTGTGATTAACCCAAAATATAAGAACACCAATCTTAGGCTAATATTTTTTGTATGTCAAAATCAATTAATGTATTTATTTCCTTATTGATAATGATGATGACACTGATGGTGATCATGATGATGATAGCAAAAAATCTGATTTACATGTAGACATTAGAGTTACTGAGAGTTAAAGTGGAGGCTTGTCAAAAGGCAGTAGAGAGAAGCTTGGTAGATTTAGATATGCTGCAATACATTACAAAAGAAGTATTATACAGAAGAATGGTGTAAAAGGTGGCAGAGAATTGGATAATGAGGCAAAAGTAATGGGAGACCAGTCACATGGTGTGAGCAAAGGAGGAGGAATGATCAGTCCATGTACACCCCTGTTATCTGCACAATGCCAAGAAAACACAATGAAGGTCACCAAAGTGAACTTGCCAAAGTGGCCTTAAGGGAAGACAGAAGAGTTTCAGAGGATAGACAGGAAAAATTAGATTTCATTCTGCATCAATGAAGGGAATATTCACATTGATGAGGTCACAGATTCACTGGAATATTTAGAATTACAATATATTTTACATAGGTTCCTATGTTTAGAGCTAGGAAAGACCTCAGAATTTATATAGTATAATCCCTCAAATCCAGTTCACTTGCAAATCAAGATATTCCCATTTTGATGTCATTGGCCTTCTTTGATACAAAAGATGAACTGCAACATGTGAGGAAATCGAGGCTGGCAGAAATGATGTCTCCCAGGTCAGTGTACCTATGGACAGGAAGACAAATCAAGAGGCTACTTTTATAGCCACACATGAGTAGATGAGAAGGTGAACTCAATGGAAAGGACTAGATAGGAAGAAAAGCAAGGAGTAAGTCCAACATTTGCCAAACCTTGTTACCTCTTTAGTTTGATGCTCTTAGAAGGTCCATACTGCTTCTTTTTTCTGTATTTTCACTCAAAGACTATTAGGTATTGGTGGAGAGAACCTGGATGACCATGAAAATGGTACAAATAGAGAGACTGGAGGGGACAGCTTGTGTGTTTGTGTGTACGTGTGTATATACACATATATTTAGGCATTAAGATGGTGGAGCTGATTTTAGACATGTGCTTAAAAGGAAATGAAACATCTAAATGGATTGATTTATCAGTATTTGGTAAGTAGAGATTTTATTCCTCACCATAAAGGTGGTAGGAATATTTACTAGCATCAGGGAACGTATCAGGTCTCTGGGCTCTAAATAAAATATAGTTGCACAGATTTTACTTTTACCCTATTCATATTTTTTTAAAGTTAGGCAGATTTAAAATGATGATACTTCTAATGGAGCAGATTTTTAGATTCGTCTGTGCAATAGAAGTCTCCCTGTCGACACAAATTGAACAAAGATAAAACATTTCTAGTCACAGTAAGTTGTGTTTTGTTATAAATACACAGACTGTAATTTAACTTGACAGCATGCAGTTAAGAACATTACCTTTTAGCTAGAAAGGCAGAGGTTGTTTTTTATAACACAAAGTTAAAAGAAAATCTACAATGGATTGGAAATTGCAGATACCATATTTATTATTTCAAAAATGATTGGGAAAGCTTAATGCTACAATAGAGGAAAATATCTTGGCCAGAATTTCACAATCAGCTTGACCTAGTTAAAAAGTTTTATTCAATGCTCTGTTTTTAATTGGAGCTTCATCAGAAGGAACCACTTTATTAAAAAAAAGATCAATTTAATACAGCCTATATTTAGAGCTTTCTGAAGTGGACTAACAAAAATGTATTCATGCATTAATTATTTAACATAAAATGATTAAGGGTCCACTATGTGTGAACCATTATAGTGGGTGTTTTGATAGATTACAGAGATAAATTAAAAATTGTTTGCTGAAGGAGCTAACATCATAGTAGAAAGCTATATAACATAGATAGATAAATACAAAGCAAATCAGAAAATAATGTTTTCATATTTTGCCATATCACATCTGTACACATGGAGAGTTTCTGTGTTAGAAGTTCCTGGGCAGATGGAATCATAGATGTTCTCCACATCTGTATAAATTCATAATTCCATCTCATGTAATCAGAAAAGTCTTCATAGAAGAAATGAATTTGAAAGTGTAGGATAGGAAGGATGTCAACAAACTGATATTGGAGTAGAGGGTATTTCTGTAGCTGGGACCTACTTCAATAAATGATGGGATGTGAGACATGGTAAAAGAACAGGGCTGGAACAAAATGTCTTTTAGAAGGAGCTGTATATGAAGAGAACAGAAACATAGGATGGAGTTGGAGGGCCTCACTGGGATATGAACTTGGGTTTTTTGTTTGTTTTGTTTTGGGGTGTTTTTTGATAGGGGAACCATGTAAAGATCTTAAGAATATGAGAGATGTGGTCATACCTAAAATTTAGGAAGGCCAATATGGTAGATGTTTGTAAGGAGGAGTTGTAGTCAGGAATAAAGTTTAGTATCCTTATTATTTGAAGCTATCAATACAAGGGTTCAAAACCTAGTAAAACACAGTAATACAATGACACCCCCAGGGGACAGGTTGCCAGGACACTACTAGAGCTAGAAGTAACACAGGACTTATAGGATCTGTATTCTCACATTGTTAATTTTACTTCCGGCACTGGGTTCCTGACTCCCCTCCTAGCATGCAGGTCCACTTGGTCCGTTCAAGATCAAGTGCTACTTCTCTTAGGACTATCCTCTCTTTACTGATGTATAGGATTTGTCCATATGGGTTCTATTCTATTCTAAAAGAATCCAGTTATATGAGATGCACCTTTAGAAATGGCCATGGCTGAGACCTCCCCCCTGCAGCTCAGGGTCTGAGATATAGTTGCTGCTCCCTTGCACTCAGCCAATACCACTGCTGAGCCAGTGCCAAGGCAGGAATGGGGCTTTCCAAAGACACCTTTATGCTCATGCTAGCTGTAATTAAAAGGACCTTTGCTCCCAGAGGACCTGCTAAGTGAGACATCACTGTTTTCTCAGAGGTCTTGGTGCATTCTATTTCTAAGTGGTCTTAAATGAAATTGTATTGACTCCCAATGCTTCTATTTAGCTTTGATAAATCATATTGTGTAAGTATAAGAAAACATACTGATTCAGTTCCAGAGGACATGTTTGCTTATTTATAGGCCCACGAATCTCTTAAAATAGTTCTGGGTATCCCTATAACCAGGAGGTTGAATCATTGGTGGAGAGAGAAGATTTAGGAAACTTCTTGTAGTGAGTTTTTCTCTCCCTATGTCACATACAGGGGGTTGGGGGAAGAGTTGGTTATACAAGCCTGGACTTGGACTCCTCAGCTAAACCACAACAAGAGTTCTAGATCTATGGCTGTAACAGGCATTAGAAGTCATTGGAACCAATCCCATTAAGTTAAATATGAGTATCATAAGATAATTGATCAAGAGCTAGAAGAAAACAGATGGGTCAAAAAGACCTGTCCTTTCTTTTATAGAAGAAATTACTAAAAGTGACTTGCTATATATCTGAGGCAGAATTTGAATCCAGGTCTTCCTAAATCTAACATGTGTTTTTTAATGTAGCCTCTATTTCCCTAAGGACTAGAAAGATAGAGAGGGATATAAGAGGAAGAGAGGGAGAAAAGGATAGAAGGGAGTAGGGAAGTAAGAAAGGAAAGAAGGAAGGAAAGAAAGAAAAAGATGGAAGGGAGGAAGGAAGGAAAAAAAGGAAGGAAGAAAGAACAGAAGGAAGGAAGGAAGAAAGGACAGAAGGAAGGAAGGAAGGAAAGAAGGAAGGAAAGAAGGAAGGGAAGGAGGAATGAAAAAAGAGAAAGAAAGAAAGAAAGAGAAAAATAAATTAAATGTTAATTTATTCAGTCTTATTTCCAAGTGAGAAAAAAAAATGAAAGAGAGCCAAACATGATAAAGGAAGCAATATGTTGGAATGGCCTGGACCTGCATGGATTTCTGAGAGCTGAATTCTATTCTTGGATACACCTTGACTCCCTGTGTCTCTCTGGGTAACTCCCTTTTTGCTTCTATTTCTCAGCTTTGGGTAGTCATACAACAGCAGTATTTACTATATGATGACATTTAGTATAAAGTGGGAATTTTGTACTGTATCCCCAAAAAGTCATTACTGGCATCATTATAATACTGCTCCAGCTTGAACACAGCTGCATGTTTCCATAAAGCAGTTTCAAAGCAAAAGTCCAATGCAAAGCAAGCTGAGCTTGCATTCAGGAAACCCTGGCCCCAGACTCAAGTTTGCTGTTAATTAGTAGTGCGATATTAAGCAAATCAGTTCAGCTCTTCCTGGTCCTCAGTTTCCTTGCCTATAAAATGATGGAAAGGAGTTGAATTTGAAGTAAAATGGTATGGGTTTAAATTTGTGGTCTACTATTCATTGCCTAAGTGACCTTGGGTAAATGATATCAACTCTTTAGGGCTCAGATAGCCATTTACATAATGAGTTAAATGACCCTCTTCTCCCTCTCAGCTTTAGAGCTATAAATTCTATGTTCCTGGATGACTTGCTACCTTCTTTCCCATGAATCTAGACAAATGATATGTGGCTTAACTTTTACCAGCAAAAGTCTATAAATTGCCTTGCTTTTTAGAATATTACAATACCATAGATTTAAAGTTGAAAGTGACCACAGAAACCAGCTGGTCTAACCCTTCTCCATTTTACAGATGTGAAAATTGAGGCACAGGAATAATTGACTGTCTTGACCAACCTCACAGAGGTAGTAAATGTTGGTGGAACATTATCAATCCAGGTCATTTTCCTTCAAAGTCAAAGCTATTTTCTTCCTATGATGCTGACTTGTAATTTCATAAATGAGAACATTCTTTCTCTTACTCCATTAATATAGTTGGCAGTCTTTCTAATTCTTAGGTGTCTATGTGAATTGTAAAGACTAGGGGGGGATGTTTCATCCTGAAGCCACTCTATTGAAATGCCTTCCCCAAATTAGCTAGGTTAGCCCACAAGCACAGGGCATATACCCTCAAGCCATCCTAACTCATCCTGAAAAACTGCTGGGGTTGTCATGGGAAATGGCCGAATCACCACCACACAAAGCTAAGGCATCTGAAAGGATTTCAGTGGAACTTCTGGAAAGATAATCAAATGGATCCCTGATCCAAATTAGTGTGGACACAGCATTTAATGATACATATGTCTGCCCATTTTCTCTTAGAACTGTCCCCTTAAGAATAAGATATTTTAATAACATGAACTTGACAGTCCCATATTTTGATTTCTTTTACTTGTGATTGTGCAAGAGAAAGTAAAGGGATAGTTTGCACAGCTTTATAGACCAGTTCCATTATTGCTTTCCAAAATAAATGTAGATAAAGCTTTTATTATAAAAATGAGCTCAAGAACAAAATATGCTAGGTAATCTAAAAATCTACACTGTCACCAAAACTTCACAAGGACCGATTTTAATTTTGCATTGATTTTAAATGAAAAACATATAAACCTCAAAATTATTACGAAGTACTAATCCGTGTGTGTGTGTAAGTGTGTGTGTGTGTGATTATTGGTCCCTGGAAGGATAAGGATTTCACAATTTCTCCTTCAGATGAAACAACAAAGCTAGATCAAAAAGTCCTAGTAGACTTCTAGAAGACTGATCCCAAATACTTTTCTTTAATACCAATAATCATCACTTAGGAATACAATTATCAGCTATGAGCATAGCCTTGTATATCCTTTATTCTAACTTGTTTGAAATATGGGTTCAAGTCCTGATACTTAATGACCTTAGAAAACACTTCCTCCATGGGTCTCAGTTTCCTTATCTATGAAATGAGAAGTTTGAAGTGGATGGCCTCTGAGATCCCTGTCAAGCCTTGATCAAGGGGTCCTGTTTTGTCAAACTAGTTATGAAAGGTCTGTTTAATCTAGATCCCAGCCTGCTACTCTGTTTCCCACCAACAATGTGAATTCAATCATTTATTAAGTAATTAGTAGCTACTATTAAGCATCTTTAAAAGAGTCAGTCTCAGAGGAGGATGATCTTCATCTCCTTTTTGGCTCAAGCAGTATGAAACCTGGGAAAGTCATCTAAATTCTTAGTGCTTTAGACAATTCTTTAAGACCACTAGTTAAAGAGAAGGAAAGTGGTGAGAAATAACCTCATAGAGGGAGTTTTCTCGTTAGATAATTCCCTATCCCCAATATATCAAACACACCTTGTCAGCTACAAAAAACTTAAAACTCTCAAGTGTGCAGGAAACAGATGAAAATAATAATTGCAGAATTTTCAAAAAGTAAATAAAAACAATAAAATATAGATAGTGAATTTGTGGTTTTCTGAGTTAACATATGGCCTGCATGGATCCATTTCTATTTGAGTTTGGAGTCACTACATACCAATGACATCACAGCTATAATCCCATCTTCAACCTTCTTGATCTTTTAACACTTTACACTCCATTACCTCCCAGCCCCATTCCATGGTCCAGCAAGAGTAGTCTCCTTTCTGCTCCTTGAATGTGATGCTCTATCTCCTGACTGTTTGTTCCCCACTGAGTCTCCTTACCTAGAATTCTCTTGTTCCTCATCTTTCGGCTTTCATGGCTGCTTTTACCCCAAAAACCTTCCAAAGGAAGCCTTTCCTTATCACCTTTAATTTTAATGTCTTCTCTCTCTGTATAATTTTGAATTTCTCTTGCAGATGTCTTGTTTGTACATAGCTATTTACATGTTGTGTTCTCCATTAGATTAAAATCTCCTTGAGAGTTGAGGTTGATTTTTGCCTCTTTTTGTAGACCCAGTGCTTAGCACTTCATATTGTTTCAGAGAGTTCACTATGGCACAATAAATTAAATAAACTGCCTGAAACCATATAGTTAGCTTGTGTCAGACACAATTTGAACCCAGACCTTTTTTCTTTAAAGTCAGTATTCTACTAAACTGTGCTGCCTTTCTACTACCATCATTAACATCCCCATTTAAAAAATTTTGACATTACTTTTTATCTTCTTCTTATATCCATTCTCAAATTTATCCCCAAAATATATCTCATATCCTTTTACCCCAGAAATGTTTTACTTCCCAAAGTTTTTTTTTTCTAAAGGAAAGGAAAACAAATCCATAAAAGGGAATGTATATATGTATATATATATATACACATAAACACTAAACTACTACTGATTAGAGAACTGTTAATTAAAATAACTCTTAGGTAACACCTTACTAGTGTTGGATTGCTTAATATAATAAAAAAGGAAAATGACAAGTTTTGGAATGGATATGGAAAAATTGGAACAATAATGCATTGTTGATGAAATTGAGAACTGATATAATCATTCTGGAAAGCAATTTAAATATGCACAAGGAGTTTAAGACTGTGCATGCCCTTTGACCAAGTAATACCACTACTAGGACTGTACCCCAAAGCAGCAAGAAAAAAGAAAAGGATCTATTTATACAAAATTATTTATTTTTGCAGCTATTATTGAGGGGGCAAAGAATTAGAAATTGGGGGGATACCCATCAATTGGAGAATGGCTCGACAACTGTGACATATGATTGTGATGGAAAACTGTTGTGATACAGGAAATGAGAAGCAATATGATTTCAGAAATCTGCAAAGGCTTACGTGGATAGATGCAGAGTGAAGTGAACAGAACCAGGAGAATATTGGTACAATACTATGTGATGAAGAACTATGAATGGCCTAGCTATTCTCAGCAATACAATGATCCAAGACAATTCCAAAGAATTTATGATGAAAAATGTTATCTACCTTTAAAAAAAGAAACATAGTCTGAATAAAGATCAAAGAATGTCTTTTTTTTTACAAAACTTTATTATTATATTTTTTGTTTTCATTTTCTTTTGCAACAGAGTTAATAAGGAAATGTTTTGCATCAATACACATCTGTTTATCTTCTGAAAGGGAGAGCATGGGGAGCAAAAATGGAAATAATTTGGAATTCAACCTTTTTTTTTAAATGTTAAAAATTTCTGCATGCAAGTAATTGAGAAAAATGAAAAAAATACTAGTCAGAAGAAAGGCAAAATTGGATGCAATGTTACCAAACTCTGAGGAGGAGGCAATAACCGCAAACAGCCAAGAATAATTACTCACTTTATATGTATACCTTTTGACTGAAGTGAATCAGTCTATTTTTTTCCCTGTTAAACTCAGCTCAGTAAAGAAAGTTGTTGTACTTGGGTGATAGTAGTGAGAGTAAGGACAGGAACTAGCAATATTTCTGTTCTTTTTTTTTTTTTTTTACAGAAATCTGACATCACCTCTGAAGAACTACAGGGCAAAATCTGTCATGTCTGTCAAGCTAAGGGCTTAAAATATGACATGAGCTAGGGAAGAAAAGAGAAAAGAGAAAAAATAAGTGATAGGAGGTCTGTGGTTTTGAGGTTTGTCTCAGAATATTCAATGGATCGTCCTTGTGCTGCAGCTGAAAATTTTTAATATTTTTACAGAGCAGTGCTTTCTCAAATGTGTCAAAAATGCTTGTGTGGTTGTAACTTTCAGTGCACTGCTACTTTGGAATTCAAGGCCTTTGACTATTTCTCTGGCTTTACCCCAACTTTCCAGTTTCATTTAAATTGGAAAATTTTATACATCCTCAGAACTCAACAGGCCCTGCATATCTCACTTACTTTAATCATTTACTTAAGGGGCTCCCTATATCTAAAGTATAACCCTTTCCCTCCCAATATCCAATAGAATATACATAAGAATGAATCTCAATTAAGGCCCAGTGAAAATATTACAATAGTCTTACAATGATAGGATTAAAGATATAAAAATAAAAGGGGCTCTTAAAAGGATACCAAGCACGCCCCTTTCATTTAACAGATAAAACTAGAGAGGCAAGAAAAATTATGTGACTTGTCTATCATCATATAAGCAATAAAATAGAGCTAGTATTGAAACATACCTCCAAATCAAGCATTCTATTCTATCTGCCTGCTTCATTTCCTGAAGTTTTCTTCGATTTTCTTCACTGAAAATCACTTTGTTTTCCACTGATCTCGGTTAACTCTTTATATTTAACTTACAGTTACAATATATTTCAGAATATCAGTGCATAACTATGAACATGATTTCTCTCTCTGTGGGAAATGAGTATATCCTACCTTAATGTGTTCCTTGATCATCATTCTCATAGTGTATAAAAGAGACATAGTAATAGCTGGATTGTTATCCTAGGCAACTAAACTTGCTCTTGGTCAAAAGAACAACAGATGAAAATGGTGAAGGACTGGGAAGTGGATAACTTGAGAGCACATTGACTACTGGAAAGCAACTTCTTACTAGGTCCTGAATTTTCATATTCTGGGATATAAAGAAATATATTGGTTACAGAAGGACAGTGATGGTTCAGAAAGGCAGCTTTGACCCAGAAAACATATAGATAACTGATACTAGCATTTGTGAGTCTTTTATAAAATAGGTAACATGACAACATAAATATGTCATTACTACATAGTACCAAGGAATAACTTAATTGCAATAAGCCTACAATGAGAATTTGTAAGCAAATATTAGCTTGGCCAATCACGGCCGGGAAAGTCAAGTAAGAATGACGCTGGGAACATTCCCAGTCCTGAGCACAGTACCCATCACAAAGCAGATTCTTATGAAATGTTTACTGAGTCAAATGGAAAAAAGGATTGGAATTACTCAGAAGATTACTGAGATATTTAAGCTCTGCCACCCACTTATTGAAAGACCTCAGAGTTACCCCTTATTCTCCAAATTTCATTTTTCTCATTAACAAATCAATTTAATGATGCTTGCAATGTTTTAGCAAGGGGCCTGGTTTGCATTTACATGCCATTGATGCTTATAAGTGCTAGGAGGTATTGTTAGTCTTTCGTATTGGAAGAGAATCAGTGGACAAAGTCCAGTGGCAGGACAGAAGTCAGGATGACTGGATGCAAGGATGCAAGGGATGACTTCAGCATTCTCGATTCCTGGTCAAGCTCTCCACAGCACCTGCTTCAGCAGCCTTCATGAGCAAATTGTTCTCATCCTTCAGGAGGGAAAGTCTTACTTGGTTGTGGTAGACGTCTCTCTAACTCAATGACAGTTTTCAGGCTTGTTGGTTACCCCCAGCTTGGCTCCCCCATCTGCCAAGACAGTTTATGGGATATGGCTGGTGCACGTGGCACAATACTTGAAGCCACACATGGGTGAGCAATCCCTATCCCAGAAAAGTAAAAAAAAAAAAAAAAAACTTACTCAAGATTACATTGCTAGGTGCAGCTCGATGGTGCAATGAATAGAGTACTCAGCCTGGAGTTAGCGAGACTTGAGACCAAATGGGACCCCAGACACTTACTGACTGTATAACTTTGGGCAAAGCACTTACCCCCTATTTTACCTCAGTTTCTTTAGTTGCAGCATTTACCTCTCAGGGTTGTTGTGAGTGTAAAATGAGATATATTTGTGTAGTACTTAGACTAGGGCCTGGCACATAGTAGGTGCTAAATAAATGCTGTAGTGTTGATTATACCTAGGATAGGAACCAGGACTCTTGAATCTCAGGCCAGTGAATACTCTTTCCATCTTGCACACCAGAGAGGTGGTGAGATTAATACATTAAGAATATTAGAACTCAAGTCAGAAGACTTGGAATCGATATCATAATTCTCTGTAATTTAGGTTACCTTACACACATAGGGTGTGTGTGTGTGTGTGTGTGTATTCCCCTCCTCCTCCCCACCCCCCAAACAGAAGTCAGGCAGAGATGTGGATACTTCTTAAGACAGATTTGGCTTTTATGGACTTCATCACAGAACATGCAACTGATTACACTACATTCAGGGCCACTCACAGTGGATCAGAGTCCTGCCATTAGAAATAATTTCTTCCGGGTCTGGTTCTAAGCTCCATGTGTTATTGGCACAGTAGTACATAATATCAGAGGTAGAGGAGACCTACCTCTGTAGGATCCAGCTCATATCTGAACTAAGATCCACTCTGCTGAATTCATAGTGATCATCCAGATTTTGCTTAAAGACCTCTTTTGAGATAGGAAGGAGATGGGCCGATTCCACCTTTGGGTAATTCTCCTTATTTGAACTCTCTTTATTCCTCAGATCAAACTGTTCCCTCCAGCTCTTGCCAGTCACTTTTAATATCTTGTATTTCTTTGTTTGTGGCTATGACACACCAAATCAAATTACCTCCTTCTTGTGAACTTTGATGACTAGAAGAGAGAGTGAGGCTGATAACTGCATAACCTTGACTTACCTAAACCTAATAAATGTGCAAGTTGAGACAGCTTCATTGTTATATTTAAAAATAACTTTAATATGATCATTGATAATGGTTTGAAAATGGAAGCAACTGGTTTTAGTTTACAAATGATCAAGGATTAGGTTGTGTGTGATATACATTAGTTTCTAGTTTTTTTGATTAAAAACCTTTTTTGGAAAGAAAAAACATAATGGCAGACTACTCATATTTTAATAACTAAATTATTAAACTACTGCATTTTACCAAAAATTAAAAAATATTCATAACATGAAAACCTTTAATTTTAAATAAATAAATATTTTTTTAAAAAGCAAAAGCTCCTTGATTATATAGATTATTCAACATTTATCTTTGTATTCCTTATGCTCAGCACAATGTCTGTCAAATAGGAAGCATTTAACAAGCATCTGTTGAGAGACAAATTGATTCTTTTAACTTTTATCTATTACTCCTAGATATGCCTTCTGGTGAAGAAGAGGTACTGTTATTTTACTGGGATAAAAATTATATCTGCAGAACTCCAACCCTTGGAAACAGGGGAAGAGTCACTCAGAATATTGAGAAGAATAATGTAAAATAAATCCAAAGGTGTAAGGTGAGCCTTATTATAGAGGGATTTAAATGCCAAGCTGAAGGACAAAATGTGTAACTGTCAATTCACAGTCTTTAACAAAATCAGTCCTTAAAATAACCAAGATAAGTATCTTGTGTCTCCCTGGTCTTCTCATTTCCAGGTTTTGCACATAAACACCAAGTCCCTTCCTCCATTCTTCTCTATACAACCACAGAAGTCACTGGCTCACTGTATTCGTTCCTTCTGGGTAACTGATTTCTCATTCTGCTTCAACAAGACCCCAGAACCATTCTCACCTCAACCTGGAGTGACTGCTCCAAGGCCAGACCCTTTGTGCCAAACCTACCACACCAAAAACACACTTCCTTTTGCTCCTAAGTATCTCCTTAGAGTGCGGGTACTTGTGCCTTCGGAGAGATTTCACCTGTCTGCTCTGAACACCCCAAAAGGCTACAGTCTTGGCAGTGAGCTCTAAAACAGCAGTTGTAATATTCTGGACAAATTGTGCTGAGGAACTTTCTTTCTGAACTTGAAAATGCTGTGTGCACATGAGTTATTATTACCTTCTATTTACAGGATAAAGAGGAGATGCTACTGTGACAAGGAATGGAACTACTCTTTGGCAGTCATTTAACTAATATTTCCATTTCTCATCGATAGCAAAAGGTGACAACATTTACTTGGTTGTGTTTTGCTGATTCAGAGAGAATAACCATTCCACCAACACTAAAGAAAAGACCTACAAGTCTGATCCAGTTCACTAAGAAGACATTCCTACCTGCTGCACAGGTAAACAAGGGCAGTACAAGATGTGTCCCTTAGAAAAATCTCTTTTAGAGCAGGATGGGAGAATAAAGACCTAGGTAGAGATGATGGCTGCTACCATGATGGGACCCTGGGAGTAAGTGCCTAGAAGGAAGAGGAGTTGTTCTTACCTGGTGCAGGTTGAGAATCCCAAATTATGATTATAAGGATGGTTATCTCTTTATTTAAGTCTCCATAGGAATCTTGCCCTTTGCTGATGATGGTATCTTGGGCCAAAATCTAGGTAGGTTTGCCCTAGTTAGCACTGTGCTGATAGGAGTTTTAGGGCACTTTAACACCCTGACCTTCCTCTTTTGGACTTGCTCCAGCTTACCAATGACCTTGCTAAAATACAGAAGCCAGAGGGAGCATACTGCTCCAAATGTGTGTGACCAGCTAAAGCTCTTATTTTCCTCACTGGGAACACTTTATCTCCATAAATGAAATCTAAGATCACATTAACCTTTATCAGCAACTGCATATACAATGGTTAGTGGTCACTTAAGGTGCCTGGTCTTTCTCACAGAAACTGCTGGGTTGGCATATATCCTTTACCCTGACCTGGCTTCATAGCTTTAAAAATAACTATGATCTCATTTTAACCAATTTAGCTTTTTCCTTTTTTGCCCCCCCAGCCCCAAAAGACCTATTAATGAGTTCTAACGAGACTACTCATTTGCTATTCCTATTTTAATGATGACTCAGAGACCATCTAACTTAATTCATAACTTGACAGGGATCTCCTCCAATGCAGCTGAAGACCTCCAGTGAGTGAGAACTCATTAACTTTCCTGACTGTCCCTGATAATTTTAGACTACTGCAAATTGACAGTCATACATTTTGTCCTTCAACTTGGTATTTAAATCCTGCTATAATAAGACTCCACTTACCTTTTTGGATTTATTTTACATTATTCTTCTCAACATTTTGAGTGGCCCTCCTCCTTTTTCCAAGGGTTGGAGTTCTGCAAATATAATTTTCATGCCAGTAAAATAACAATCTGGACAAAGCTTTTGACTTCCCATTGCTCTTGCCAAACTTAAGAGTGACTGTGTTGAGCATAAAGTGGAAAGAAAAAGAGAAGATCCGGTCTTTGTTTCTGGTTCTGTTACTTACTAACCATGACAGTTGCTTTGTTGATTTATTTTTCTTGATTGTTTTTCTTTCTTATAAGCAATTCCTATTATTTTCCTTTTACCTAATGTTGAGTTTAGGAACACTTGGGCTCAAGTTCAGCCTCTGAAACTTTCTGGCACTTAGAACTGGCCCAAGTCACTTTTTTTTCTTTCTTTATTTCCTTCCTTCCCTCTTGCCGTCCTCCCTCCCTCTCTGCCTTCCTTCCAATTTTAATGATGACAGTGACCATCTAACCTAATTCATAACTGGACAGGAATCTCCTTTCCAATACAGTTGAAGATCTCCAGTGAGTGAGAACTCAAACGAGGCCGTCTCTAATAATTTTAGACTATTGCAAAATAAATCATACATTTTGTCCTTCAACTTGGCATTTAAATCCCTCTATAATACAACAGCTTACTTTTTTGGATTCTACATTATTCTTCTCAGTATTTTGAGTGCTTCTCCTCCTTTTCAAAGGGCTGGAGTTCTGCAGCTATAATTTTTATGCCAATAAAATAACAATATGGACAACGTTTCTGGCTTCCCATAACTCTTGCCTGTGACATTCCAAATATTTCTAAAATATAAATATTGTAGAAATTTTTTATCTCAAAATATTTTAGTGTTAAAAAACTCTCCAAGATAAAGGGCAGTTACAAGACACTTATTTGCTAAGAGAAAGTAGATGCCAATAAAAAAAAGTAGATGCCTATCAGAATTCTTAAGTTTGTAATTTTGAAGTGAATCCTGTGTTTCAAACAGGTCCCTCTGCTACCTCCTTCCCCATCACAGCAACATATACTTCATATTTTTTGTGGAATTAGGGAATTGTTCTTTCATATGGTTAAAAGAACTCATATCTCTAGTACATCAACTAATTATCCAACCAACCATTTAGATGAGTGATGAATCATAAAAATTTAAAGATGAATTTTAATATTCAAGAATAAATGTATTTGCTGCCTTCTTGGTTATGAAAAAAATGACAGATGTGCTCTACTAATAAATAGCCCATAGCATTGTAAGCCTTGGAGGCTTATGTATGCTATTTTCCATATGTAGGAAGATTCTTTCTGTCTTTCCTTTCCCATTACCGTGCATCCAAAATGTTTCCATAATTCAGGCCCAATGTTTTCTTGACTACTTCCCTGACTATTTTAGTTCACAGTATGATCTATTTTTCTCTTCCTCTGTGCTCCAATAGCATTTAATATTTGTACCATTTAAGTGGCAACTATAAAGTTAGGAAAATATCTTGTTTGGCATAAAAAAACAAACAAACCTGTATTTTCTTATATCTTTATCCTTATATGTCTATATGTCTATCTATATATGTCTATATCCTTATGTCTCCCTACCTTTCAGCACTGGGACCTTGGGATTCTTCTTCTAAACCTCCCTTCAAAGAGAAGTATAGAGTACTAACTGCTGGAATTATGTCGACAGGAATTTGAATGGGGTCAAAATCTGTGATTCATTCATATAAGGAATTCTATCAAACCAGGGTGGCATCTTTTCCGCAACTTTGAGACAGTTGTCCATAGAAGTGAAAGACTGCGATTTGCAATATGACAATGGCTTCCTAATGAATCTTATGATCTTTACTCTTTTCCTTCCAATCTATTTATATACAATTGGATTATTCTTACTCAGAAGGATTGTTAGTCATACCATACACTATGCCCAAATGTCTACAATGTTTGCCAAATAAAACAGAAATTTCTTTGTTTTCTGTCACAGAATATCAAAACTGGAAGAGGTCTCAAAAGTTTTTTAATTCAACCTAAGCACAAAAAAGTATTATCTAAGTTGATTGATGAATTCTTAGGATATTAATATTGACTTTTTTTGACAACTTCTTTCCTCTTCATTTAATTTGTTACATTTAATATGTCTAGACTTTTATTTTAGAGAATTTTGTATCCCCTTTGGTCCACCTTCTATAGAATTTTCGTCCATGAGATCCTACTCAATCTTTTCTCTGAATTCCTTGAAATCTGATCTCTAAAAATTTGGGAAATATACTAGATTATAGCCACATTTTCTCTCCTTTCTCAAAAATTCCAAAGAGAAGTGCTTACTTTTTTCCTGAAGTTTCAATTATTTCCACTTTAGGAACCAGTTCCTCCTTAGAATTTGATCTAGAATCTTTTCTTGTGATGTATCCATCATTTGAAAACTTTAATTACTATTAATGTAAGACATATGAAATCATACACAACTGGATAATGCCATTCCTTTTCAAGAGTTTATCCCATATATTTCCTCGCAGCCCTTCAGGGACTCTTATGAGGACAAAATAAGATAACATTTGTAAAATATTTTTGCAAATTTTAAATAATTAAGAAATTCATAATGATAGCAGCAGCATCTTAACCACTTTCATTGCTGGGAGATTATACTATATTCCTCATTAGTTTTTTTTTTGGATACAAGCATCTTGAACATAACTTTGGAAATTCACCAAATAGGTATTTTTAAATTTCAACTTGATTCTCCTCTTCAAATGATTCATTTTCACTTGAGTTACAAAGAATATGATATTTTAAAAAAGCTTAATTAATTTTTTAAAAAGACCAGAAATTGTGTCTGAAATCATAAAGATTCTGTATTTTTAATCTTCTTTTTTCCTAATTCCAAAGGAAACAACCATTTTCTATTCAGCTGAAAAAAGATAATAGGATAGACATTTTTCCCATTTTTTATTAAAGCTTTTTTATTTTCAAAACCTGCATGAATAATTCTTCAACTTTAAGCCTTGCAAAATTTCTGTACTTGTGTTCCAATTTTGCCCTCTTCTCCTCCCTCCCTTAGATGGTAAATATGGTAAAACTATATGTTAAATCCAATATAGGCATACATATTTATACAATTATCTTGCTGCACAAGAAAAATCAAATCAAACCAGAAAAAATAGAAAGAAAATAAAATGCAAGCTAACAACAACAAAAAGAGTGAAAATGCCATGTTGTGAACCACACTCAGTTCCCACAGTCCTCTCTCTGGATGTAGATGGCTCTTTTTATCACAAGATCATTGGAACTAATATGAATCATAGGATAGATATTTTATCTATGTTTAAAGTAATTGGCTCATTTGATGTTCTTCATAAATGTATTCCATCTCAGTTTTCATGATATTCCTCAGGCTCTTCCCCAAATCTGTCATACTCTATTATATCACTTCTGCTTCTTGCTCTCTTCAAAGCTTTGTTCAGGTCACACTTTCTTTAAGATACCATCCTTCATGCCCTCAATTGTATTCTCTATTCCCCTACATTATTTTTATTTGTTTTATATACAGTTTATATTTCCTTGTTTATGTACTTATTTTTTCCACAAGAATAGAATTAATGATCCTTGAATCAATTGAAGTTAACTCCTTTTTGTCTTTTTGTCTTCAAAGTCTCCTATAGTAACTGACTCATTGAACACACAATAATTTTTAATGGTATCAAATCTGTAGCAATTGCTTATCACAGTGAAACATCATTCTGCTTTTCCCATGGTTACACAGCTGATATGTATCCCAAGAAGGATGGGAGCTCAAGGCTTCCTGACTCTAATCTTTCTCTTACAGAAAGAGGGACTTAAGAGAAAAGAAGGAAAGGATATGTTGCATGCTGGCTGGGTCATTAGTGTATATTAAATTAGCTTCACTCTTGCAGAGTTCATCACCTATCACTGAAAAAGGTTTTATTCAAATGCACTAGATTCAATAGCTGCCATTATATCACTAGAATGATTCTACCACTGAAGCAAAGTTCTTCTTTTCACATGGAAGTAAAAAAACCTCTCAGTTGCCTTCAAAAAAGAGAACCCCATTAATGTACTGTCTCTTTCTGGAAAATTTTTTTTAATAGAAAGCTCTAAAAATGTACCCTGAAAATGTACTGAGAAGAATTTTGATGAAATTTCCTTATTTCCTTAGGGTTAACACAAGCACAGTTGTAGATTATCCTACAGATCTATGCATTAAACTCTCCAATTCTGATAATTGTAGAGGGAAATGAGAATTTTCAGGTAGAAAACAGGCTCATGATTAATTGCCATTCATTTGACTAATATTACCCCAGATGTTTCAGGACTATAACAATATCAAAGACACCATTCTTTCTAATATTTGGGAAATGAGGGAAGGAGAAAACTTCTATGTTTATTTGGAATCAGATTTTTCATTCACTATTGATTATTTTTATAATTCTTATAATTATTTCAATAATCCCTAACATCCATATATTACTTTACCAAAAGAATATATGATTAGAAAAGGCCCCTTGTACCAATACTCATTGAGCTCTTTGGGTTTCTACTTACTTGGTATTACTGCAGTCCCATTTAAAATAAATGCCTGCTCCTTTACTCATTGGATAATAATAGATTTAGGGGTAAAAGACACATTATGGGTCAAGAGTTTGTAATCTCAGTCTGTGAACTTGGATGACCTCTGTCTGCACTACTCACTTTCATTCCTTATAGCCACAATGCCCAAAGCCCAATTTCCCTATCCTCCTCTATCTTCGCATTATCCTTAGTCCTATGGAAACTCCATAGTACCTGAATTGTTAATAACTTCCCTTCATTCCCTTGTACTCATTTCACAGTTTGGTATTAACTTTCCTTTCTCCTAAAGATATACCTCTTGTAATCTTCTCCAAAGTTGGCTGCTCCAATAAATACAGAAAATTCTATTACAGATGAAATTTTCTTTTTTTTTAAAGTAATTACTGAAGTGAAAGTTGGAGAACAGCAACCACTTTTTAGAATTTAGGATAGAAAAAGAAGGAAGGACTGAGTATAGGCTTATAGACAAACACCCTAGATTTGCAGGGGAAAGAATAATGATATTATGTAAAGTTCTATAGGAAAAAATCAATCAAGAAAGGAAGAAGAAATTATGAAAGCTAATAGGAATGAAATTCTAAATGCTGAAAGAGAAACAATTCCTATTATGAGGAAAAATAAGACCCATATAAATTCACAAAGAACTCTTGAACTATATGGAGAACACAGATTCTGGGAAATACTCTCCTATAAATATATCTATGAATTACATTTAAAGAACACATGCCAGTGAAACTCTTGTAGCCAGAACAAACTCATAGAACATACACACATATCTTCATCCTAGCTCCAAATTCACTAGTCTATTTTTTCTCCTTCTCTCTTCTTTCTGACCTGAAATGCAGAATGAATACAAAAATATAGCATAATCCTATAAGAATAGAGTCAGCAATGTGAAAGGCCAGAATGAACTGAGAGTGAGGAGGAAGATTAAGGATAATAACCAAAAGTGTTGTTTTTTTTTTGTTTTTAAACTATACTGGGGAGAAAGAGAGGAATAATGAAAAGATAGGACAACTATTATAAGTCCATGAACCAATAACTACAAACAACCAAAAGCAAGCAGATATGCTCAGTTTTATTTTACTTTTTTTTCCTCTTCTTGGAAAAGAGGGTGATTTTCAATATAAAAGGAAAAAACAAAAATGATTTAAAAAGCGATAATCAAGTCAATTAGGGAGATAGTAAAAGAAAATAATTCAACTGCTCTTGAACAATAAAAACCACATTCAAGCAAATAGATCAATTCATATTTCTTAATTATTTCCTTTGTTCTAGAGAAGCAGTATGGCAGATGAAGAGGCCACCTGGGCCACTAGAAGACCTGGGTTCAAGTTCTATCTCTGACAAAGCCTGGATGGGACTGAACAAATCACTCGACCTCTCTATGTTTTGAGAAATTCTCCAGGATTCTCCAGATTACTGAAGTCACTTCTTTAACCCCTATTCATATTCCCTTACTTTCTGCATTACACTAATAGCTACAATACAAAGATATAAGTGAATTAGTCTTTGGCTTCAAGGAGCTTATATTCTAAAGAGGAGACACCAGTTACATAACAATAGCATAAATATAATGTCTACAAAATAAATGCAAAGTAGGTTGGAAAAGGAAGAAAAAATCATTGCTAATCTCTCATAGCCTCATGGTAGCCATTGGGTCCAGGGGTCTCTGCTGAGTATTGCTCTATTGTTCTCAGATGATATTATTATGATTTCTAGTTGTCTAACCTCTGCTGGTGGTCATTGCTCTTTGTTATCATATTTTGGACTTCATCTTTTTTGGATCACCTGTTAGATTTCTAAGTTCCAGATATCTAGGGAAAATTGGTTAGATAAACTTTCTGGAAAAAAATAGTTGGCTAACTAATCTTTAGTCATAAATTAGACACTTAAATTCCAGGCTATGATTTTTTTTTAATGTCCCATGTCTAAGTTTTGTAATTCAGTAATGTTGAATTCTTTGTGACCCCATTTGGGGTTTTCTTGATAAAGATATGAGAGTGGTTTGCTATTTCCTTTTCCAACTCATTTTACAAATGAGGAACTGAGACAAACAGGGTTAAGTGATTTTCCCAGTCACACAGCTAGTAAATATCTGAATCCACTTTTGAATTCAGATGAGTCTTTAGGCTTTATGCTCCAGTACAACTTAGCTGTCTAAGTTGTGTGTCTTAACTGTTTTTTTTTTAATTTAAAAATTTTTTCCCTGTCATTAATTCCTTGGGCAATATGATGACTGTGAACCTCTTCTCAAGTATAATGATTTTGAATGAATAAAATAAAATACACTGAATTACAAATAAATTTATATTAAAGTTATTATCTATAGCCATAGATACACTTCTGTCCCTCTGTCTCTCCCTCCCAGTGTCTGTCTCTCTGTCTGTCTGTCAGTCTCTCCTCCCCCACTCCATCCCCCCTCACTGTCTGTTTCTCTATCTCTCTTGCCTTCTCTCTTTCCTCTCTAAAATTCCTCGTTGAAATTTTCGATGTAAATCATAGCTCTCTGTTTAAGAAAAATTCTTATTCAAGGTTAGACAAGTCTAAGATTCTCTCTGGATATGCATGCTAATGAATTATTGGTTGTCTTTCATTCCCAATGATGACCATGGCATTAGGAGATGATGCATGGCATTCGAGTGAATTGGATTGAAATAAAAGAGGACTGGGCAAGGTCACCTTCCTCACTTTCCCTTCCAGAGCCTCCTGGGTCCAGTGGCCAGGTATAGATCAGGAATACTGGAGATGGACTTTGTGGGCTTTTTAAACTAAGGTCTTCAAAGGTCTCTGTGTGACTGACGACATCCATTCAGTGATGAAGATCAGGTAGAAATGAATTAGAGGCAGAATAAAAAGTGAATAAAAATTGTTATTTTCTCCTTACCCACTGAACCTGGCCAATCTTCTCACTATAAAACCTTCTGACTTTTATCTAAATTAATATTTAAACAGTATACCCATGGTCAATTGGTTGAACTGTACTAAAATCCTTTCCAATTTTTTTTAAAGACTTTATCTTCCAGAATCCAGGCCATTTGTTAGGATCACAGCCTGAGAATTACAAGGCACCTTACAGGTGATCAGTATAATCACCCTCATTCTACAAATGAGAAATCTAAGGTCCAGAGAAGTAAAATGACTGACCCAATGTCATCTAGACAATACACATATTAGAAGGATTTAAGGAAGGGTTAAATGTAGTATCTTTGGACTCAGTTTCAATTTCCTAGGGATTCTATTGCCAGCAAGCTTAGGCCTGATAAAAATAACACTGGGCTTGAGTCCCAACCATTTTCCAGTGTTGTTAAATTTTTTAAATGTGTCCATTTTCAATTTCCTGTTAAGAATAACTGGGTTAGAATACTAATTTCTAGTATTCACTAGGAAATGGAATGCTTTACAAATCAGTTTAAATATTCTGTTCAATGAATTTTTTCCATTTTTCTGCAGCTGTCTGGTCTTCGTTATCAGAATCCTTTATAGACATTACAAGGATATGTGTAATATAATTGTGTCTTCTTCTACATTTATCATACTCAGACTAAACAACAACAACCTAAAAAAGCTTTCCTCCCAGAGCCTCCCCTTCTGGGGCTTCACAGTGGGGCCCATGCTGCATAAAGCCCTTATTCTGACAGATAATTAATTTTCTCTTGCTACCCTGACAATGCTTAATGAAAGAGGTTTTAAAGTCTGGTCATCTAAAAGAGAAACAGATGTATTTCTACAGCATGCGTACTATCTTCAGGCTCAGGTGATGGTTGGAAACTAGCTTGTGGAACTGATACCATTTTTTGTCATTGTTCAGGCCTTTGTGGACCCGGCCTTGAGAAAAATGGAGAAGACCCTTTGTTCATTCAAAGATTGCATCTCATGAAGAACTATGTTTATCAAAGAGCTAAAGCTCCCATTAAATTACTAAGAAGGCCGTCTGCGAATTGTAACTCCTTTCTCAGGCAGATTACTTTGGAAAGGAATGGAATTTTGGTGTCTCTCTATAACTGAGAGCATCTGTGATTTCATCTGTAGGCAAGTTTCAGAAGAGGTAACTGCCATCCCTGATGAGCATCTCCTCTGCAACTTGTGTCCTTGGAGTATCATTTAGAATGCTGAAAGGTTAAGTGCTTTCCCAGGGTTACCCAGCCAGCATGTGTGTGTGTGTGTGTGTGTGTGTGTGTGTGTGTATTAGAAGAGTTAGAAATAGGTCTTTCTCAGCATAAGGCCCACTGTCTCTCTTACATGTCATGGTGATGTTCAGTAGTGAAGTAGTTCGCAGAGTACTATTGGAAGAGAGGAAGTATGGGTGAGGAGAGAACTAGCCACAGAGAAAATCATGCCATTGCCATCTGCTGGCTTTGTAATCTTGAGTAAATCACTCTACCTCTCTTTTCTTGGAAGTGCTCCAAGGTAGGAATGTGCAGACCTGTACTGTTAGAGAGTGTTTCTGTTTATCTACCAAATGTCTAGTGCTTATCCCCTCTATGATCTGTGATTTTCTCAGTTGGAGAAAAGGTATATCAAATAATGCCTAAAACATTTGGTGCTGATCAATCTATTTTTATATATGTATGTGTGTGTGCAAACATATATGTGCATATTTTTCAGAGGATAGTTGAAATTACTTTTATTGTCTCCTATTAACATAATCTATGAAACAACCATGGACCTGAATTCTAGAAGATCTGAATTTCAATCCAGATTTGGACACTACTAGTATGGGACCCTGAATATGTCATTAAATTGTCATCTGCCTCAGTTTCCTCATCTGTAAAATGGAGATAATAAAATTACCTACCTTTCAAGGTTTTTGCAAGGAAAAAATAAGATGTTATTTGCAAACCAATTTTCAAACTTTAAAGTGCTATGTGACTTTCAAACTATTGTTGTCATTGTAGTTATTATTGTTGTTATCATTTAGCTTCCTGAGACCTCAATTTCCACATTTAAAAGTGGTAGAACCAAAGAATATCTTAAGTCCTTCCTCATTTAGTAACTATAGTAATAATAGCTAGCTTTTATATGTCACTTTAAGATTTGCAAAGATCTTTGCCTATGTCACCTGCTTTAGTACTTAAAACAATCTACCTCTGAGATATATGGTATTATTGTCTCCATTTTATAGGTGAGGCTTAGAAAAGTTAAGGGACATTCTCAAAGCCACATAGCCATCAAAATATATGGATCTGAGTCAGGATCTAATCTCGGATAATTCTGTTTCTAAGTCTAATGTCATACCTAGAATCCATTGATCTTATGTATGTCCTGTATATACACAAGTATATAATATAGACATATAGTTCATACACACAAACTATATGTATATAGCTACAGATATATTTGTATATATATTTGTGTATATATATACATATATATATATACATACATATATACATACATACAAGCATCTATCTCTTCCTCTCTCTCCTTCCCTCCTTCCCCCTCTCCCTCAATCCCTTCCCCTACGAGCAATGAGAAGACTCAGTGAATAGAGCTCTAGGACTGAAGTCAGGAAGATCTGAGTTCAAATCCAGCCTCAGAAATTCACTAGCTGGTGTTATTTTAGCCAAATCACCTAATCTTTGTCTCCCTAATACCTTGGGGAAGGAAATGGCAAAATGCTGATATCTTTCCCAAGAAAATCCCTTACAGGGTCATGAAGAGTAACTGAAGAAAAACAATCTATATTGCTATCTAAAATGCATTATTACACATTACTTGTAGCTCTTCCCTGCCCCACATTCAGCACTTATTATCACTTAAACAGGGGGACATCAAAAGCTTAGTTTCTTTTGCCTTGTCCTCCTGATAAATTGCCCTGTCTGTTATTCTGTTATTCACACTATATAGTTTTCTCTCTCCCACTTCTGCATCTTTACAAAGGCTGCCGCCTTTCATTGGAATCCTCTCTCTCCTTAACTCCACCTGTTACTTACCTTCCTTGGCTTTCTTTAAGGTTTTGTTCATGTAATAACCTGCTTCAAAATCATACACACAGGCATAAATATTAAAAAGCTTATAACTAGATGCACACATAGATTATATTTGTATTCATGTATATCTGAGAAAAGACCCTAGGTATCTCCATAAGGCTTCCTTTGAAGTCTTATCTTCTGTTTTCAGTTAGTTCTCAGGGATGTATTTAGTAAAAGGAACCATCACTCTTCTACTTTATTTTTTCCTCACAGTTATAGTCATGCTTTGCTAATTTTACCTCATATTTACGTAGCAATTCTGTCTGAAGAAATTGAGTTGTAGCTTACTGGCTATGGTTACACAGGTTTCAAACCCAGTTTTATCTGATTTAAATGCTAATTTTATTACACCACTCTGTCTATTCCTTAGAAACTTGATTAAATATTTATAATCTTATTTGCCAAAATTAGAAATACCATTTGTCTTTATCCCTTGGTACATTTCAATTTTAATTAATTTTACCACTATATTCTTGGACATTCATATTTAAAACCTCCAATTTTCCATTATCAACCAGTTACAATTACAATGATCAAGAATTGATCCACTCACATTGTTTGTCAGTTGTTTTTGAATCATCCCAGTCCAAAAAGATCCATCATTAGGAGCAGCAGAACACTCTCAGAAAAAAAAAATCCTGGAAAGTCCTCCATGAACAAAGTCAAATATATTGTATGCAAAGTAATAGCAATATTCCGGGATTACCAGTTGGTAAATGACTTTGTTATTCTCAATAGTATAATCATCCATACCTACTATGAAGGATTTATGATAAAAATCCTATTCATATCCCAGAGAAGGAATTCATTGAGTCTGTATATAGATTGAAGCATTGTCTATTACTCTCTCTACCTCTTTATTTTTAACAAATTTTCTTGAGGCTTTTTATTGTCTTTAGGGTGGGAGAACTATGTTTTCTTTCACAACTTGAATTTTATAGAAATGTTTTGCATAACTTCACATGTGGTTTCTTAAATGTGGGTGGGGATAAAGGAGAGAAACTAGAACTCAAAAATCTTAAAAACAAATGTAAAAAAAATAATGTAACTGGGGAAATTCTTAAATATACAAATAAATAAAATTAACAATTAAAAAAAGGAAGTCATCATCAGGCTATGTGGAAGGTGATCTATTCTTTAGCTATGATAATTCTACCAACCCACATACTAAATGGAAATGGAACTACCACATGATATGCATTGTCAAAGGGTACACTCATACCAGTGAAATCTCATGTCAATACACAATTAAACCAACTCATAGAACCAAGACGTGTTAAAGTTGGCAGGCACCTCATAATTAATCCAATATGATCTAATTATAGACAAGAATCTCCTCTGGGCATACCCAACTGAATATACCCAAGATTATGCAACCTTCACTTATAGACATTTCATGAAGAGAAGGCAGCCCATTCTACTTTTGTGTAGCTTTAATGATTAGGAAATGTTTTATGGTACAAAATCCATTTCTGTCTCCCTGAATCTTCCATACATTGCTTTTACTTCTGCTCTCTAGGGCCAAACAAAAAAAAAACCTAATCCTCTTTCTGGACAATTCTTCAGATCCTTGAAAATAACTAAGATCTCTCTTTAGCACAGGGTTTTCTGTATTAAATATAACCAAGTACTTCAAAAAAAAGTCTTATATTCTATTATCACAATACCCTTTCCCATATATGTTGTCTTCCCATAAATATTCTTCATCTCATCAACATTTTAAAAATAAAATCATTGTCTTGAACTAAACAAAATACTCCAGATTTGGTCTGACTACGGCAGCGTACTATAGGATTCTGATATCTTGATAATGCACGTCACAGAAAAGTATGTTTCTGATTTTATTACCCTTTGTCTAATAGAAATAGAATACTTATTAGCATAATATAATTCTAATAGAATTAGAATATTTATTAGCATAACATAATTTGACAATGCCACACTATAAAGAAAGGAAAATGACAATAGGATGAGGATCTGATCCATAAAGATTAAATAGCTACATGAAAAAGTAGGGTCCAGAGGACTCTACGGAATGATGATGGGGAATGAAATATTTCAGTTAGATCTAAGGTCTTAAAGGTTAAATAAGAATAGCTACTGGTCAAAGTGCCCTATTTTGTTACACACACACACACACACACACACACACACACACACACATGCAAATATACACATGTGCATACGCTATCTATTATATAATTACCATATAAGTATATATGCATATGTATTTATATATTTTATTTATATATACATACACACATAAATATATGTACATACATATTGTGTGTAATGTGTGTGTATATCTAATTTTCATTCTCCCAGAGAGATTTTACCCATACCTTTGTACTTGCTAGCCCAGGATGTTAAATTAAGGTGATGATTCAGGAAAGAGGAGAAGAAAGTCAGTATTACATTAACTATTGCTTTTACAATGCTAACATAGTTTTTTTTTTTTAAACATTGTCTTCAGTCTTGAAAATTTTCATCTCCTATATCAGTCCTAAATCCTACTTTTCTATAAAAAAAATTTTCCCTTTTATTTACCCACTAAAAATCCTTAAGAAATTCTAACCCTGAATCTCCCCTTAAATTCTATGAAGAATTACTGAGGAATGGCTGAGTCTGCTCAATTTTTGAAATATTGATGGTTCTTATTTTAGTTCTTTGATTATCCTCAAGTCCCACTGACAGTTTCCCACACCTTATTAATGTAGGAGAAAAAAGAAATAAAGAATGGGAGGAGTATAGATAGGAGAGCTCCTTTTTTTAACCCCTGCCCATTAAAAATGTAAAGACAATTGTTCAGGATTGAGAAGTTCCTCCTATGATCTTCTCCCTATACATTTTTTCCTTTTTTCCTTTATATCTCCATTTCTTTATTTCATCTCTTCTCTGACCATGTGGACTTCCTAGGTTGTGCAAATACTGCTGAATCTGGCCCAAAGGGCAAAGTGTGTGGGGGAAATCCCCCAACACAAGAAAATGGGAAAATATATTTCCAGCTATCTACCACTCCTTGACTAAAAATAATTAGCAACTTTCTATTGTCTAATGAGGAAATTTTAGGTTCCTTTTTTGGGGATTTAAGGCCCTCCAAAATATTTCATCAATCTATCTTTGCATGCTTACCTTAAATGACACCATGCCCTATATTTTACTCTAACCAAGTGGATTTCCAGTTGGCCATTTGCCTAAAAGGTCTTTTTTCACCTCTGTGCCTTTCTTCTCATATTGTCCTATAAATCTAAAATGTCCCTTCTCCTCAAATATCATTTTAGAGATGAGAAAATTGAGGTTCAGGGAGGGAAAGTGACTTGGGGAAATCAGAAGAATCAAATCTAAACTATTATATTTTCTATCCCTTTAAAATGCCTACATTTCTTACTGCGTATTCTAGTGTGTATTCTCTACTATCTCCTTCCTTCTCAAACCTCAGACTCCATGAGGGCAGTGACCTATTCTTATATAAACTCTGAAGCTTCCCACATCTAGCAAAGTATTTTGCTTATACAGAGGTTAAATAGGTATCCCCTGAATTTGGATTGAATTTAAACCTCTAGCTAGATCTCAGAATGCTTTTTCCCAAAGAAACATTAGTACATATTACAGAAACATTATTGTATAGGGATTAAACGCTAGGGTTTCTTTGTACTGTTTATATCCCTCAAAGTATACTCGACCAATTTTGGTCTCTTTATTCATACCAACATGTAAACAGATGAACACGTCTCTGCAGAGAAACAAAGATCCAGACAGTTATAGGACAAAGAGATAAGTAGCATCAACTGAAAATAAACATGCCTGGTGAGTCTGTACATTTTTATTGCTCTCTGGGACTATTATTTCACTGCTTTGTTTCAGTAGAAAAAAGAATTCTGCTAATACTAAATGTTCCTCTAAAAGTTAAATGCCCTTTTTGTTGTTATTCTTCTGGACTGGAAATAATCATATATGTAAAATCATTTCTTTGGGGAAAATTCCTTTCTATTTCCCAAATACCTTGAGTTAAGGAAGGTCTTTTCAGATAGCTAGGTGTTACAATGAATAGAGTGATGGGCCTGGCTTCTGAAATACCCAGATTCAATTTTTTTTTTTTACTTAGAGAGGTGTGACTCTGGGTGAGTCCTTTGATCTTAATTTGCCTGAATTCCCTCAATAATAAAATGGGTATAAAAGTAACACCTACCTTGAAGGGATGCTGTGAGCATTAAATGAAATATTATCTACAATGGATTAGCATGGTGCCAGGAATACAGTAGGTACTCTATAAGTGCTCATTTCATTCTAATTTGTTCATTTCAGTCAGTCAGTCAGCAACTTGCCTTTTGTTATTATTATTTACATCATCTTCTCTTTGGGTTTCCATTATTCTTTTTGATCAGATATTTTTGATTTTGTAAACCTAATAGCCTATTAGGCTATATGATGAGGAGAGTAACATTCAAGATAAGGGAGATTGTCGTCCTTCTGGATTTTGCCCTAATCAGAGCTCAGCTAGAATATAGTATTCATTTCTGCGTAGATCATTTTAGGATCGACATTGACTCACATACACACATAATATACACACATATATACATACATATATACACACATACATACATGGATAAATATATATGCTTTGGGATTCTGCTATAATAGGGAAGGCAAAAGGAAATCAGATAACATAGAGAAGCCTTGGAGCTTGGAGGGAATGGCTTGCTACAAGAACTTCATTTGCATTTCCTTAATGAGCTATTATATGAGAGAGATATTAGAATTGTTGTACTTGACCCTAGAGGGCAAAACAGGAAGAAATGAATAGATTTTCAAAAAAGAGTGGGGTTAGGTTTGCTATAAGGAAAATTTAGAGTTAACAAAAGGTGGAAGGGGCTGCCTTGAGAGGTAATAAATTCTCCCTCATTGTAAGTCTTTGGGGAAAGGCTTCATAATCATTTGCCAGATATATCAAATAGGTTATTTCTTTTTCAGCTATGGATTGGAACAGAATGTTTCCAAAGTCTCCTCCAAATCCGAGATTCTGGAATGTCCTGATTCTTCTTTATTTTTCCCTTCATTGTGATCAGATTTCACTCTGGTTGCTTCTTTTACCCTTGTTTTATGCCTAATCATTAGCTCTGTTTCTATAAGAATACAACAAAAATACATGCCAGTACTAGGGAAAATTACCTCTTCCACTGAGGATGAACCAATTTCCTAAAACTTTAATTAAAAAAAATAATCATACTACTTTGTCTTATATATGTTAGCCATTATCCTGCAAGTTTCCTGAGTGAATAAGCCTTTTAGCCTAATTAGATGCAAGACCTAGCATAGCATCAAGTGTATGGAGGTGATAGATAAGTAATAAATACAAATTGGAACACACATTAAGCTTGAGAGGAAAAGAATTCCTTTGAAGGTGAAGTCAGCTAAAATCATCTAATCTTCTGGAAGATCATATCTGTAAGTCTTATAGCATACTGAAGACTTCACAAGTAGAAATTTCCAAATAAAGACAAATATTTTGTGTTCCAGATGGAATCTTTTATGTTTCCTTCCAATTTAGCAGAAGCAGATCAAGGATTAAGCTCACACTGGCCTAAGTAGACAAGTCATTTTCTCCAAGTAAAAACTAAAGCTATTTTCTCCTTCACTGTGCAGAAATAAATGTTTTCTGAACTTCAATGTTCAGGTATGCCTTGGCAAGACCTTCTTTTTGAATATATCCCAATTACTATAGACCTAATGTTTTTCATTTCTGTGGTATAATCCCCTTTGACAGTCAGCACTGATTGTTTAAGAGTTTGAATAAATAAACAAGTGGTCCTGAAGAACTAAGTGATTATATTGGTCTTACTTGCTTTCTTGCTCGGACCTCTCATTGCTGGACATTCTTGGACTCAGCCTACTTGTTTTCCACATGACTAAATGAGTTAGGCAATTCACTGAAGGCAAAATAAAATAAAATCAAGATGCCTCCTGGGCAGGAAAGCTTAGAGGAACAGCCCAACTTTTTAGGGGATATAGGGAATATAAATGGAATCACAAAATATAAAAGTTGAGAGAGAAACCTATAGGCCATCTAGTTCAAACTTAATATGAAATAAAATACCTGTAATAATATGCCCAACAAGTGCTCATCTAGGTTCCACCTTGGAGAAGGTGAAGGCTCTTCTTTCATGAAGGGAGAATCCCATCAACTCTCAAGACAGGCCATTCCATTTTTGACAGTTCTAATTATTAGAAAGCTTTTCCCAACATCAAGACTAAAACAGCTCCTTTACAATCTCCAATCTCTGCTCCTAGTCTTATTCTGGCCCAAACAGAATATTCCAAATCCCTCCTTAATCTAATTAACACAGGGATCACAACATAGAAAACAGTAAATTCTAATAATTTTAATGCTGCTGATAAAATATTTAAGAATTTTAACTCTTTCTCTCTCTCTCTCTCTCTCTCTCTCTCTCTCTCTCTCTCTCTCTCTTTCTCTCTCTCTCTCTCACACACACACACACACAAACACACACAGTCACTCCATAATTGATACTAACTTAAGATTATGTCTAGACAATGCCAAAAAGTAGCATATTTAGCACCAAACATATTTTAAAGTTTTATCATTACCTTTTGCTTTTATGTTATAGTGATTTCTCTTTAATCTTCCAGCATCAAACTCTTCCTTGTAATAAGATAAAACATTTAAACAAAGCCAATCTATTTAGCAACAGCTTTTAACAATTTCCATTTCGATGCCTTTCTCCCCAGTGCTTAGAAAATATACCTTCTTCACTTCTCTTAGAAATCTAATTCCAAAAAAATCAAATCGGGTACAATCATCTGACAAATGAGACCATTCATGGTCAATCACAGTTCTTAGAGCCTTCTCCTTAAAGACCCTCTTATTTATTCTTATGTATCTAGTACATATTTACATATGAGTATATCCAGTAGAATATAAGCTCCTTAAAGGAAAGGAAAGCTTAGTTTTTGTGTTTGTAACCACAATATCTACCTCAGTGGCTGGCAAAGAGATTCATAGCAATTTATTACTTCATAAATTGAGTCTGCACCATATTATGTGGGCAGATAGGTGGCACAATGGATAGATTAACAAACCTGATCTCATGAAGACTTATCTTCATGAACTCAAATCTGTCTACTCACTACCTCTGTAAACCTGGGAAAGTCATTTAACCTTATTTGCTTTAGCTTCCTTATCTGTAGAATCATATGAAAAAGGAAATGGGAAACCACTCCAATATCTTGCCAAGAAAACCTAAAATGGGATCAGGAAGAGTTAGACACTACTGAAATGATTAAATAATAACAATAAAACATCATGGCATATTACATTTCAATAACCTTCTTCTCTATATTTCCTTCGTCATTTTGTAATTCTTTTTTTTTAATGTTGGTGATGGATTATCTTTTTTTTTTTTTTTTTTGGTGAGGCAATTGGTGTTAAGTGACTTGTCCAAGATCACACAGCTAAGAAGTATCTGAATCTAGATTTGAACTCAGGTCCTCCTGACTCCAGGGGCAGTGCTCTATTCACTATGCCATCCATCTAGCTGTCCCTTTGTCATTCTTTAGAACTTGAGATTGTTAATTACAATTTATTAATTAGAATAATTTATAGTACTGTTGTTTAAATTATTATATTCATTATACGTATTGTATTTTTGCTTTTGCCTTCTCTAGTCTATATAACTTCCTAAGTGTACATTTTTTTAATTCTTCACATTCAAAATTTTTTATAGTAGGATAATATACCATTATATTTAGATTATAATTTTTCAGCTATTCCAGAAGTTATAAAAGATTTCTTTGCAAATGACTGAGTCCTAGAAAATCAACTAAAATTCTCACTGAAATGAGTAACAACTTAATCAAAATTGCATGATATAAAATAAACTCATGTAATTTCAACATATTATCAACAAAGTTCAAAAGGAAGAGAGGGAGTGAAAAATTCCATTTAAACTAAATGCAGAGAATGCCACATACCTGGGATGCTTCATGCTAAGACAAACCTAGGATCTATTTGAAGACCATTACAAAATACTTTTATTCATACAAATAAAGATGGAGGTAAACAATTGGAGAAATATTCATTACTCATGGGTAGGCTGAATCAACCTAATAAAAATCACAACTCTATCTAGTTAATATGCTTTTTCAGTGTCATTCCAAACTATGAAAAATTATAAAACTAAAAAAAATAACAAATTCATCTTGGAAAAAAGATAAATATCAAGGGAATCAATGAAAATAGAAAATGAAAATGAAAAATGTTGGAGGATATATGGAAAAATTGGGACACTAATGCATTGTTGGTGGAGTTGTGAACTGATCCAACCATTCTGGATAGCAATTCAGACCTATGACTATAAAATTGTGCAAACTCATAATCCACCAAAATCATTGCTAGGTTTGTAATCCAAAGATATTAAAGTAGAAGGACAAGGTGCAGTTGATAGAGCACCAGTCCTAAAGTCAGGAGGACCTGAGTTCAAATCTAGACTCAGACACTTAACACTTCCTACCTATGTGACTCTGGACAACTTGCTTAACCCCAATTGCCTCAGGAAAAAAAAAAGTAAAAGGACCTATATGCACAAAACTATATATAAGGGTTCTTTTTGTGGTGGCAAAGAATTGGAAACTGGAGCATGGCTAAGCAATATGTGGCATATGATTGTGATGGAATACTATTTTATTTTATTAGAAGAAATGATGAACAGGAAGGATTCAGAAAAACTGCGAAGTATGAAGTGAAGTGACACAAAGTGAACTGAGAAAATCAACATTCATTAAGTACCTACTTTGTGTCAAGCACTCTACTAAGAGCTCTAAAATGTCATCTCATTTAATAATTAAAACAATCATAGGAGGTAGTAATATTATCTCCATTTTACAGATAAGGGCATTGAGGCAGATATAGATTAAATGTTTCCTTGGGTTTTTATAGCTTGTAAATGTCTGGAGTCAAATACAAACTCAACAATTGGGTAGGCTTGGGGAATAATAATATTCCACTAAATAATCAATTCAGCCAAAACTTTCTAATTGGGGGATAATCGAATAATTAGTCAACAAGAAGATACATAACATACATCTCAAGGAAAAGATTAGGATTTCATTCTACTCCTTAGGTTAGAAATCCATTTCAGAATAAGAAGAACATTCCATCTATTTTTTTTTTGTGTGTGTGTATACACATACAATACAATGTTACATGTATAAATACATATGTTACATATATCTATATAAAACATATACAAAGAGAGACAAATAAATATGTATTTATATTTCTTTATCTCTGCTTGCTAATATCCTTGGGTAAACAGAAAATGACTTTACTTAACTTTAGAGCACATAGGTGATATGCTTTCTGCTATCTGTTTCCCCTTTGGTGGTTCCCATGCATTATCTCCTCTTCATTTGGCATTTGGTGCTGCTTTTAACTATCATATTTTCCACAAAAAAGATATGTGTATCTCCTTTGCTTTTCAGTGAGCGTCAGAGCCAATTGGAGAGATTTCCCATGCTTTTCTATAGTCTTTGAACAGAAAATCACTTAAAAGAGATTTACTATGTATATCTTGTACTGTTCCCTCTTTTGCTTTCAGACCTTCATCTACATTTGATCTAAGAGTAGCAAGAACCTTTATTTTTTTAAAGAAATCACATGTTTTCCTGATTTTTGCATCCCTACATTAATTTTTCTTTAAAACCAGAGACCTTCTCCCCACCTCTGAACTTTAAAATTAAAGTCACAATTAAGAGATATCAGTAATCTTGGAAAATGAATCAAAATCTTAGACTGAGACAGAAGAAATCATAGTCAACTAAGGCCACTGATAGCTCAACAAGCATCCTAACTAACAAAAAGCCACCTAGTCTTTCCCTGACAAGCTCAAACAAGGCCTTGTTTTGGCACTTAGTGTAGCACTGAGAATATATCACTTATCCTCTCTGACTCACAGTTTCCTTATCTATAAAACTGATATAATAAGATTTCTGTTGTTTATAGAGGGAGCCAATTTTACTTTTATATAACTGTAAAGAAGCTATTTTTCTCCATAACATGAAGCCAAATTCTGTTCCTTTTCAAGATCTTGATTCTGCCCTCAGTATATCAGCCAGATATATTAATCCTAATCATTCTTCTACATGATTAGCAATAGTTGAAGAGGACCTGAGCTGGATATCTAAGATACTTCCTGGCTGTGCCCCCCTGAAAAAGTCACATTACCACTCAGCCTCAAGTTCATCATTTATAGAATGAGGATAATAATATTCCCTATCTCATACGTAGATCAAAGGATTCAACACTTTAAGTGTTAGGTAAATATTTTATTGTTATTGTAATTATGATTATTATCCCATAATTAAATTTTTCTCATTTACAAATCAGGGAACTGCAACCTAGCAAGTTTAGATTGCTCATCTAAAGACACCACAATCAATTAACATAACTGAGATTTCTCTAGGTCTAATTTGGTTCTTTTTCCAGGGCCCAAGATGCCTCCTTTGTTTATGAATCAAAAGCAGAAATTTACCTATATGAATAGAAAACCAGGGTACAATATGAACTTTACCGTATACATTAATACATTCAAAATAAAGACTTGTAGGGAACCGAGTCAAATTTGTAAAAAAATAAAAGCTATTACCCAATTGATAAATGATCAAAAGATATGATCTGTACCCCAAAAGCTCCAAATTCATGCCTATCCTTTGACCTAACAACAATACTACTTGGCATGAATACCAAAAGAGATTCAGAAGAAAAAAAAAGGAAAATAATCTATATGTACAAAAATATCCGTAACAAGTCATTTTTCAGGACAAAAAAATTAAGGGGATAATTGAAGAATCAATTGGGGAATGACTCAATAAACTGGTATGTGTTTATGATAGGATATTATTGTTATATGGGAAATGGTGAGCAGGATGTTCTCAGGAAAAAAACGAACAAACAAACCTGGAAAGTCTTCAATGGATTCAAGTAAAATGAACGTAATAGCAATGTTCTGGGATGACCAAATATTAATGACTTTGTTATTCTCAATAGTTCAATCATCCATGACTACTCTGAAGGACTTATGATGAAAAATCCTATCTATATCCAGAGAAGGAACAGATTTTTGTTGTTGTTGTTTTGTTTTGTTTTGAATGTAACTGGGTGGGAAATGTTAAATGAATAAAAATAACAGAATGAAGACTTGCTGCATTGAATTAGAATAAACCCCAGGTGAATCTCTTTTGTTTGTGCAGCCCTAATTTTATTTTGGGACATGTGGGACAAAGCAGCCCTATCTAGATTTTTTTTTTCTGATTATTTTTTTCAAGAAGTCCCAAAAATAATTTACAAAGAAGCTGCACATAATGAGGTTCAATTTTGTTGATTTAAGTTAACATATTGGGGCATGTATTAATTGGTAAGATTATAGTATATGCAATTAGAGGGCCCTGATTCAAATCACTTGCTATCTTTGTGACTGAGTAAATTATTTTATCTCCTACTATCTCAGTATCTTCACCAACAAAATCACTAGGATTGCCTAGAAAGACAAAATGGTCTCTGATATTAATTTTAACTCTAGATGTTTTAATGTTATGGTCCAAATGGAGAAAGATTTTTTTTAAAAAAGTCCTATTTAAAATGCTGGGCAAATTCCTAAGACATATCTTTTTTCCAAGGAACTGAAAAATCAAAGGGGGTATTCTAAAATGGAACAGATTATCAAAGTGCGTGTATTTTCTTTTTTGAGAAAAGTTCATAAATTTTCACAAATGCAAAAAATATCAAAATCAAGAATATTTTGAGTGCTTCCTACCCATAATGTCCATATCTTTGTTTCCCATCTTCTAAAAAATAGAGAGTTTCAGAAGAAAGATATAAATATGTCACCATTAAGCCATAAGGTTACATATTTCAAACTGGAAAAAAGCGCTAAAGGTCATGGAGTCCAAACAGATAATTTTCAAGAAACTGAGGCAGAGAGACTCAAGCAATTTTCCCGGAGTCGTACAACAAAAAAACATATGAGGCAGAATTTGGACGCTGCTGTTCACGTCTACTATGTGATGATGACATGAAATCATTTGAATCCATTTGGTAGAATTTTGTCTATATTTTCAAGCACAGCATCACAATTATTAATATTTCACATTCATAGAACACTAAGATTCAACCCCTCTTCTTCACCTTTATTACTGGTACTTTATGAATTAGGTAATGGAAATGTAATTATTCTAGATTTATAGATGATAAAACAAAGACTAAAAAAGGATAAACAGCTTATTTAAAAAAAAAAAAAAACAGTGAACTAAGAAGAGTCATTGGACTTGAACCAAGGTCAAGGTTTAACTCTTTTCCACTATTCAGTATTACATAGTCACATAATTAACTGATTCTCCTCAAAAATGTTTGGAAGGATTAATAATGCTATTAAATGGTTTGAATGGGTAATCAGCCAGAAAACGCAAAAAAGAGGTTTTCCAGAGCCCTAAAGTGGGGTATGGTTATTAGTGATGCTACCCAAAACAACCCTGCTTATGACAATATTCTGGAAGCATGCTCTGTTTAAAGTGTTCCTTATGGTATTTTCAGTGGTCATAGTGGCCAGAGGGAGTTGGCAATAGAACTAGATATACCACAGAGATGAACAAAATCTTCTCAAGCTGGGAATGGCTCTTTACTAGACATGGCCAATTCTCTGCTAGGCATAGTTGATTTGCCTTTGGCAGGAGGCCTGCATGTTTGTTTGCTTTTTTTGCTTCCAATTTGGAGAAGGAAGGAACAATTCTGAGAAGAAAGGAACAGTTCCCAGAGAAACGTTAAGTTCCCAGAGTTATCAATCAAAAAGAATTTTAAGTTAGAGATTTCAATATAATTTAATTAGTCATTCTGTGGTCCCACTGTGCATATTTCCATGACCTTTTATCATTGTACCTTATTTTACTGATGGACATTAAAAATTGTTCGTGAAAGCATTTGTTGGCTTCCATTTTGTTTCATGGTGGCAAACTTAACCACAAATGAAAATAAATCTTTATTTTGAGTATCTTGAGATAGCATAGCTGTGTTTTGTGGTCAGTAAAAAGCAATGAAATGCTACAAACAATAACAAAAAAAACACCTAATGATGATTCATCACATTGAAACTGACACCAATTTTTTTTATTAATACTTTTTATTTGCAAAACATATGTATGGGTAGTTCTTCAACATTAACCCTTACAAAGCTTTCTGTTACAGATTTTTCCCCCCAGCTCCCCACCCCTCCCCTAGATGGCAGGATATCCACTACATGAAAATTATGTTAGAGTACTTAAGAAATCAAATATATGTATACTAATTTTCATACATCAGTTTTGTGGAGGATAAATCGTATCTATAAGAAAGAATAATCAGATAAATGAAATACAATGCAAGCAAACATCAATAGAGAGCATGAAAATATTCTGTTATGGTCCACATGTCACATCCCTCTCTCTAGGTGCATATGGCTTTCTTCACTGAACAATTGGAACTGGTTTGAAGAGGGTCATGTCCATCAGAATTGATGTTCATATAGTATTGTTGTTACCGTGAAAAATGATCTCCTGAACTGAATGGTTGCCCATCAATTGGAGAGTGGCTGAATAAATTATGGTATATGAATGTTATGAAATATTATTGCTCTGTAAGAAACGACCAGCAGGATGATTTCAGAGAGGCCTGGAGAGACTTGCATGAACTGATGCTGAGTGAAATGAGCAGAACCAGGAGATCATTATTCACGGCAACAACAATACTATATGAGGATAATTTCTAATGGACATGACTCTCTTCAACAATGAAATGCTTCAAACCAGTTCCAATTGTTTGGTGAAGAGAGCCATATACACCCAGAGAGAGGGATGTGAAATGTGGACCACAACATAACATTTTCATGTTCTCTATTGAGGTTTGCTTCCATTGTGGTTCCTTTATAGGATTATTCTTCCTTGTAGATATGATTTCTCCTGCACAAAAAATGATGAAAAAACTATACATATATTCTATTTCTTAAGTATTCTAACATAATTATCATCTAGTGGATATCCTGCCATCTAGGGGAGGGGTGGGGAGTAGGAGGGAAAAATTTGTAACAGAAAGCTTTGTAAGGGTTAAAGTTTAGGAATTACCCATACATATGTTTTGGAAATAAACAATATTAATAAAAAATTTTAAAAAAGAAAAAAAAAAGAAAAATGTTTTTCCAATTGACTAGGTCTGATTTTATTTGTGTGGAACGTGTTTTGTAGTTTAGTTTGTATAGTTTCCGACTTTTTCTTGGCAGATCAATTCCTAAATATTTTATGCTATCATCCGTTATTCTGAATGGAATTTCTTTTTGTATCTCTTATTGCTAAACTTCGTTGGTAATATATAAAAATGCTGATGATTTATGTGGATTTATTTTGAATCCTGCAACTTTGCTAAAGTTGTGAATTGTTTCTAGTAGTTTTTTAGTTGAGTCTCTAGGGTTCTCTAAGTATACCATCATGTCATCTGCAAAGAGTGATAATTTGGTTTCTTCATTACCTACTCTAATTCCTTTTATCTCTTTTTCTTCTCTTATTGCCAAAGCTAACATTTCTAATGCAATATTAAATAGTAATGGTGACTGTGGGCAACCTTGATTCACTCCTGATCTTATTGGGAATGGTTCTAGTTTGTCTCCATTACATACGATGCTTGCTGATGGTTTTAAGCAGATGCTGCTAATCTTTTTAAGGAAAAGGCCATTTATTCCTATACTCTCTAGTGTTTTTAATAGGAATGGGTGTTGGATTTTATCAAATGCTTTTTCTGCATCTATTGAGATAATCATATGTTTTTTTTAGTTTGGTTATTAATATAATTGATTATGCTGATAGTTTTCCTGATATTGAACCAGCCCTGCATTCCTGGTATAAATCCTACTTGGTCGTGGTGTATTATCCTGGAGATAACTTTCTGTAATCTCGTTGCTAAAATCTTATTTAAATTTTTTGCATCAATATTCATTAGGGAAATGGGTCTATAGTTTTCTTTCTCTGTTTTCACCCTACCTGATATAGCTATGAGCACCTTATCAGTATCATAGAAGGAATTTGGTAGTATACCTTCTGTCCCTATTTTTTCAAATAGTTTGTATAGTATTGGAATTAATTGTTCTTTGAATGTTTGATAGAATTCACATGTAAAACCATCTGGCCCTGGAGATTTTTTCTTAGGGAGTTGATTAATAGCTTGTTCTATTTCTTTTTCCGAAATAGGGCTATTTAAATAATTTATTTCCTCTTCTGTTAACCTGGGCAATCTATATTTTTGTAGATATTCATCCATTTCATTTAGATTATCAAATTTATTTGCATAAAGTTGGGCAAAGTAATTCCTTATTATTACTCTAATTTCCTCTTCATTGGAGGAAAGTTTTCCCTTATCATTTTTGAGACTAATAATTTGATTTTCCTCTTTCCTTTTTCTGATCAAATTAACTAAAGGCTTATCTATTTTGTTGTGTTTTTTGTAGAACACACTCTTAGTTTTATTTATTAATTCAATAGTTTTCTTATTTTCAATTGTATTAATCTCACCTTGTATTTTCAGAATTTCCAATTTGGTATTTAATTGAGGGTTTTTAATTTGCTCTTTTTCTAGTTTTTTTTTTAATTGTAAGCCCAGTTCATTAATCTTCTCTTTCTCTGTTTTACGCAAGTAAGCATCTAGAGATATAAAATTACCCCTTATAACTGCTTTAGCCATGTCCCACAAATTTTGGTATGTTGTCTCATTGCTGTCATTCCCCTGGATGAAATTTTCGATTGTGTCTATAATTAACTCCTTCACCTATTCATTCTTCAGCATTAGATTATTTAATTTCCAATTAACTTTTGGTCTATTTTCTCTTGCCGTATATTACATGTGAGTTTTATTGCATCATGATCTGAAAAGGATACATTTACTATTTCTGTTTTTCTGCATTTGATTTTGAGGTTTTTATGCCCTAACACATGATCAATTTTCGTATATGTTCCATGAACCCCTGAGAAAAAAGTATACTCCCTTCTATCACCATTCAATTTCCTCCAGAGATCTCTCATACCTACCTTTTCTAACATCTTGTTTACCTCCCTAACTTCTTTCTTATTTATTTTGTTCTTTGATTTATCTAATTCTGAGAGAGCAAGGTTGAGATCCCCCACTAGTATAGTTGTACTGTCTATTTCTCCTTGCATCTCTGTTAGTTTCTCCTCTAGGAATTTGGATGCTATACCACTTGGTGCATATATGTTTAGTATTGATACTGCTTCATTGTCTATGGTACCCTTTTGTAAAATATAATTTCCTTCCTTATCTCTTTTAATTAGATCTATTTTTGCTTTTACTTGATCTGAGATAAGGATTGCTACCCCTGCTTTTTTTTGTTCACTTGAGGCATAAAAGATTCTGCTCCATCCCTTTACCTTCATTCTGTATATATCTCTATGTTTTAGATGTGTTTCTTGTAAACAACATATTGTAGGATTCTGGCTTTTAATCCAGTCCACTATCCACTTCCATTTTATGAGAGAGTTCATCCCATTCACATTCAAAGTTAAAATAACTATATCTATATTTCCTGCCATCTTACTTACCCAAAGTTATATTTTTCTCTTCCCTTTCTCCTTACTCCCTTCCACCCTCCCCAGTATTTTGTTTTTTGATGAACACCTTCCTCTAACAGTCCTCCCCCCTTTAGAACCCTCCCTCTTTTTTACACCTTTCCCCTAAACCTCCTATTAACTTATCCCTTTTTTCCTCATTTCCCTCCTACTTCCCTATACAGAGGGCCAAGTTTTTCCCTGAAATCAAATGTGTCTTTTATATTCTTTTAGAGCCCAATCTAATGAGAGTAAGATTTACACAATACTGATCACCCTCCCTTCTTTCCCTCAATTATATTATATTTTCTATGTCTTTATGAGACTTTGCCTTATTTTACCTCCTTTATTTTTACTTTATTTTGCCTCCTTCCCCCCCTTTTTTAACAGTATAATATCCTTTCCATCTCTAATTTCTTTTTCCATTATTATCAAAGTAAAATATAATTATACCCCCATTCTTTAAGGATACCCCAGTAGAGATATAGTTCTCAAGAGTTCTTTCCTTTTTACCTTTTTATGCTTCTCTATAGTTCTGTGTTTGGAGGTCAATTTCTTTGATCAGATCTGGTCTTTTCATTAGAAATAGGTGAAATTCTCCTGTATAAGTGAATGACCATCTTCTTCCCTGGAAGATAATGCTCATTCTAGTTGGATAGCTTATTCTTGGCTATAATCCAAGTTCTTTTGCTTTTCGGAATATCTGATTCCAGGCCCTTCGATCCTTCAATGTGGAAGCTGATAGATCCTGTGTAATTCTAATAACAGTTCCTCGGTATTTGAACTGATTTTTTTCTAGCTGCTTGCAATATCTTTTCTTTGGTGTGATAGTACTGAAATTTGGCCATGATATTCCTTGGGGTTTTTCCTAGGAGATATTTCATATTTTCTTCTCTTTTTTCATTTTTTTGTTTTTGTTTGACTGATTCTTGAAGTCTTATTTGAGTTTTTCATTTCTATTTGTTCAATTTTAATTTTTAAGGTATTATTTCCTTCAGCTATCTTTTTTACCTCCTTTTGTAACTGGCCAATTGAATTTTTTGGTTCATTGCATTCTTTTTCCATTTTGCCAATTTTATTTTTCAGTGAATTTTTGTCTTTTTCCAATTCACTAATTTTGTTTTTCAGTGAATTGTAATCTTTTTCTAATTCACTATTTTTATTTTCTAGTGAGTTGGTGACTTATTCCAATTCACCAATTTTGTTTTTCAGTGAATTGTTGTCTTTTTCCGATACACTAGTTTTATTTTTCAGTGAATTTTTGACTTTTTCCATTTCACCAATTTTGTTTTTCAGTGAATTGTTGTCTTTTACCAATTCACTAGTTTTGTTTTTCAGTGAAGTTTTGTCTTTTTCCAATTCACCGACTGGACTTCCGTCTGGGGGTGGAGCCATGGTGGCAGAGATCAGACAGGATTCTCTGTAACCTCCTCTAACCTCCCCTCAAACCAACAACATATGAAGCCTCTAGACTGATTTTGAAGCAAAAAAATCCACAATATCTGGAGAACAACATGATTCTAGAAGAAGACACTCTGGAAGAACCTCAAAACAGGTCTGTTTTAATTGGGCAGGGTGGTGGTCTGCTGAACCCAGATTGCAGCACAGGGAGACCAGGGCAGGGAGCTGGAGCAGGGAGCTGGAACAGGAATCGGAACAGGAGTGGGAGCGTTGTCCTTTTCACATATCTGGGAGTCTTCTGCTGGCCTCTTGGATCAATCTGTCCTGATTGTGGGCAGGTGGTTTGGAGGGTCTGCCTTTTGAGGGGGATAGATTGTGAACCACTGAACCCCTGATGAGCATCAGACCTAGATGCCATTACATAGCACTCTAGGGCAACCAATCAATCAGTAGGACTGATCAACTCCAGAAATAACTCAATCAGCAGAACTGCCCAGTACCTGAAAGAATTCAATCAGCAGAACTGCCCCAGGGTGAACTAAAGCTGAACTGCCTAGCACCTGACATAATTCAATCAGCAGAACTGCCCAGTTCCTGAAATAACTCAATCAGCAGAACTGCCCCAGGGCAAATTAAAGCAGCTGTCCCACCTTTGCCCTAAACAGACCTCACACCTTTAAAAAAATGAATAAAAAACCAAA
>JAJPUD010007360.1:92285-109245 GCA_023553655.1 Myrmecobius fasciatus | reverse complement strand
TTCATCTGCCTTTTTTTTTTCATTAATCCCCTTGAAATCCTTGATCTTTTGTTCTTCCAAATGAACTTGGCTACTATTTTTTTCTAGATCTGTAAAATAATTTCTTGGGAGTTTGATTGGTATGGCACTAAATAAGTAAATTAGTTTGCATAGTATTGTCATTTTTATTATATTCGCTCTGCCTACCCATGAGCACTTAATGTTTTTCCAATTGATTAGGTCTGATTTTATTTGTGTGGAAAGTGTTTTGTAGTTTAGTTCGTATAGTTCCTGACTTTTCCTTGACAGATAGATTCCCAAATATTTTATCCTATCATTTGTTATTTGGAATGAAATTTCTTTTTGTATCTCTTGCTGCTGAATTTTGTTGGTAATATACAAAAATGCTAATGATTTATGTGGATTAATTTTGAATCCTGCAACTTTGCTAAAGTTGTGAATTGTTTCTAGTAGTTTTTTAGTTGGGTCTCTAGGGTTCTCTAAGTATACCATCATGTCATTTGCAAAGAGTGATAATTTGGTTTCTTCATTACCTACTCTCATTCCTTTTATCTCTTTTTCTTCTCTTACTGCCAAAGCTATCATTTCTAATACAGTATTAAATAGTAATGGTGACAGTGGGCAGCCTTGTTTCACTCCTGATCTTATTGGGAATGGTTTTAGTTTGTCTCCATTACATATGATGCTTGCTGATGGTTTTAAATAGATGCTACTGATCATTTTAAGGAAAAGCCCATTTATTCCTATACTCTCTAGTGTTTTTAATAGGAAAGGGTGTTGGATTTTATCAAAGGCTTTTTCTGCATCTATTGAGATAATCATATGGTTTTTGTTAGTTTGGTTATTAATATAATTAATTATGCTGATAGTTTTCCTAATATTGAACCAGCCCTGCGTCCCTGGTATAAATCCTACTTGGTCATAGCGTACTATCCTGGGGATGACTCTCTGTAATCACATTGCTAATATCTTATTTAAAATTTTTGCATCAATATTCATTAGGGAAATGGGTCTAGAGTTTTCTTTCTGTTTTCACCCTACTTGGTTTAGCTATCAGCACCATATCGGTATCATAGAAGGAATTTGGCAGTATATCTTCTGTCCCTATTTTCTCAAATAGTTTGTATAGTATTGGAATTAATTGTTCTTTGAATGTTTGGTAGAATTCACATGTAAAACCATCTGGCCCGGAGGTTTTTTCTTAGGGAGTTGATTAATAGCTTGTTCTATTTCTTTTTCTAAAATGGGGCTATTTAAATAATTTATTTCCTCTTCTGTTAATTTTGGCAATCTATATTTTTGTAGATATTCCTCCATTTCATTTACATTATCAAGTTTATTGGCATAAAGTTGGGCAAAGTAACTCCTAATTATTACTCTAATTTCCTCTTCATTGGAGGAAAGTTCTCCCTTATCATTTTTGAGACTAACAATTTGATTTTCCTCTTTCCTTTTTCTGATCAAATTAACTAAAAGCTTATCTATTTTGTTGGTTTTTTCATAAAACCAACTCTTAGTTTTATTTATTAAGTCAATAGTTTTCTTATTTTCAATTTTATTAATCTCCCTTTTATTTTCAGAATTTCCAATTTGGTATTTAATTGAGAGTTTTTAATTTGCTCTTTTTCTAGTTTTTTTAATTGTAAGCCCAGTTCATTGATCTTCTCTTTCTCTATTTTATGCAAGTAAGCATCTAGAGATATAAAGTTACCCCTTATAACCTCTTTGGCCGTATCCCACAAATTTTGGTATGTTGTCTCATTATTGTCATTCTCCTGGATGAAATTCTTGATTGTGTCTATAATTTGCTCTTTCACCCATTCATTCTTCAGGATTAGATTATTTAATTTCCAATTAACTTGTGGTCTGTTTTCTCCAGGCCTTATATTACATCTGAGTTTTATTGCATCATGATCTGAAAAGGATGCATTTTCTATTTCTGCCTTTCTGCATTTGATTTTGAGGTTTTTATGCCCTAACACATGATCAATTTTCGTATAAGTTCCATGAACCCCTGAGAAAAAAGTATACTCCCTTCTATTGCCATTCAATTTCCTCTAGAGATCTATCATACCTAACTTTTCTAACATTTTGTTTACCTCCCTAACTTCTTACTTATTTATTTTGTGGTTTGATTTATCTAATTCTGAGAGAGCAAGGTTGAGATCCCCCACTAGTACAGTTTTACTGTCTATTTCTCCTTGCATCTCTGTTAGTTTCTCCTCTAGGAATTTGGATGCTATACCACTTGGTGCATATATGTTTAGTATTGAAACTGCTTCACTGTCTATGGTATCCTTTAGTAAAATATAGTTTCCTTCTTTATCTCTTTTAATTAGATCAATTTTTGCTTTTACTTGATCTGAGATAAAGATTGCTACCCCTGCTTTTTTTTGTTCACCTGAAGCATAAAAGATTCTGCTCCAGTCCTTTACCTTCACTCTGTATGTGTCTCAGTGTTTTAGATGTGCTTCTTGTAAATAACATATTGTAGGATTCTGGCTTTTAATCCACTCTGATATCCACTTCCATTTTATGGGAGAGTTCATCCCATTTACATTTACAGTTAAAATAACTATATCTATATTTCCTGCCATCTTATTTACCCAAACTTATATTTTTCTCTTCCATTTTCCATTATTCCCTTTCTCCCTCCCCAGTATTTTGTTTTTGATGATCACCTCCCTTTAATAGTCCTCCCCCCTTTAGAACCTTCCCTCTTTTTTACACCTTTCCCCTAATCCTTGTATCCCTTTCTTTTCCTCCTTTCCCTCCTACTTCCCTATAAGGAGGGCCAAGTTTTTCTTTGAAACCAAATGTGTCTGATATATTCTTTTGGAGCCCAACCTGATGAGAGTAAGATTTACACAATGCTTATCTCCCTCCCCTCTTTCTCTCAATTATGTTAGGTTTTTTTGCCTCTTCAAGAGATTTTACCTTGTTTTTACCTCCTTTTTTTAGATCTTATTTTACCACTTTTCCCCTCTTTTCCCCCTCTAGTTTTCTTTTTCATATTATCAAAGTAATATCTAGTTAATTATACCCCCAAACTTTAAGTATCCCCATAGTAGAAATAAAGTTCTCAAGAGTCCTTTCCTTTTTACCTTTTTATGCTTCTCTTGAGTTCTGTATTTGGAGGTCAAATTTTTTGTTCAGATCTGGGCTTTTCATTAGAAATAGGTGAAATTCTACTGTATCATTGAATGACCATCTTCTTCCCTGGAAGATGATGCTCATTCTAACTTATTCTTGCCTGTAATCCAAATTCTTTTGCCTTTCGGAATATCTGGTTCCAGGCCCTTCGATCCTTTAATGTGGAAGCTGCCAGATTTTGTGTAATTCTAATGACAGTTCCTCGGTATTTGAACTGTTTCTTTCTAGCTGCTTGCAATATCCTTTCCTTGGTGCAATAGTCCTGAAATTTGGCCACGATATTCCTTGGGGTTTTAATTTTGGGGTCTCTTTGAGGAGGTGATTGGTGAATTCTTTCAATGCCAATTTTGCCTTTTGATTCTAAAACATTAGGGCAATTCTTTTTCATGACTTCCTGGAAGATAGCATCAAGGTTCTTTTTTTAATTGTGTCTTTCAGGGAGTCCAGTAATCCTTAGATTGTCTCTCCTGGATCTGTTTTCCAAGTCAGTTGTTTTTCCTAGGAGATATTTCATATTTTCTTTTCTTTTTTCATTTTTTGTTTTTGTTTGACTGATTCTTGAAGTCTTATTGAGTCATTCATATCTATTTGTTCAATTTTAATTTTTAAGGTATTATTTCCTTCAGTTATCTTTTTTAGGTCCTTTTGTAACTGGCCAATTGAATTTTTTGGTTCATTGCATTCTTTTTCCATTTTGCCAATTTTATTTTTCAGTGAATTGTTGTCTTTATAATTCACTATTTTTATTTTCCAGTGAGTTGGTGACTTTTTCCAATTCACCAATTTTGTTTTTCAGTGAATTGTTGTCTTTTTCCAAATCACCAGTCTTGTTTTCCAGTTTTTCACATCTCTGTTGCAGGGCGATATTTTCTTCTTGCACTGATCTCAATTTATTTCCCCATTCTTCTTCTAGCTCTCTTTTGAGATTCTTTATGCAATCTTCCAGGTAAGCCTTCTGGAAGGGAGACCAGCTTAAGTCCGCCTTTGTGACTTCCTCTGGGATTGTTTTTAGAATCTCAGAATCTGGGGTCTGCCCTACTTTCTCTCCGTAAAAATTGTCAATGGTGAGAGCTGTCTTCTGCTTCTATCTCATGTTTTTGATTTTGAGGTCTAATTCAGAGCAGGGAATTCTGCAGCGGTTTCAATTTGCCCTGGGGTACTTTGCCAAGTTGACTTCCGGTACAGGGGCTGGTCGGGCTAGATCCGCACTAGGACCATGCTTTCAGCTGATCTCAATCCACCCTTTACCAAAGGCAGATCTGCCAAAGCATGTGCCCGCAAGCAGAGCAAAGTGGCCCAAGCATCTCCCAGGGACTTCCTGGCAGCCTAAAATCTTCTGTTCCGTCCCAGCCCCGGACTTGCATCCTGGCTGCACGCTGGTGTCTGAGTGCTGGGAGTTGCTCTATCCCCTGCCCATCTGAAACTGACCTTTTCTGGAGTTCTTTTAAAATAGATTTTTGAAAGAAGTGCGTTGTACTCCAAGTGTTTGATGGAGCCCTCACTCCAGAACCAGTTCGGAGGCTCAATTTGTCTGGGCCTGACGGAAGGTCTCAGGAGGTCACAGAGAATGATGTCTGCAGTTCGCCATCTTTGGTTCACCCCTGGCTCTTAGGCAAATTAAAGGAAACAGTGGTGGATGGCTCATCAACATCTCTATTGAGAGAAGGGCAAGAAGGCATGGGCTTAACTTGAAGCAAGGGAGTTTGAGACTGGATGTTAAGTTGGTGATATTTAGTGCTTAAATTAGTAATATTTGAAAGAGTGAACTCAAGTCTCAAGGTTTTATTGGCCATATATACATATGTAAAACTAGGAATTTGGCAAGGCAACTAACTGAAAGAGAAAATGACTTTACTCTTTTAGCTTTGTCTCTGTTTATCTCCCACCTACTCATCTAGATGGGGCAGCTAGGTTGGGCAGTGGATAGAGTACCAGGCCTGGAGTCAGGAAGACTCATCTTCCTATATTCAAATCCATTCTCAGACCCTTTTTAGTCATGTAATCTTGGGCAAATCACTTCAACCTGTTTGCCTTAGTTTCTTCATCTGTAAAATGAGCTGGAGAAAGAAATGACAAACCACTCCAGTATCTCCGTTAAGAAAACCCCAAATGAGGTCTGATTGAATGACTGAACAATAGTAATTCATCTACATGGAGAACTGAGAAAGTTTAAAGTTGAAATACTGGAAAGCGCTCAGTCTCAGAGCTGTTAGGTAGTTGTTGGTCAAATAGCCCTTACAGTATAATATCCAGAGACATCAATACTTCAGAGTTTAAAATTAGCAGGCACAGGGAATGCTCACTCTAATGTAGGGTGAAGTCTCACATCAATTCATGTCTCTGGACCAGAAAGCTTAATCTCAGGAAAAAATAAAATGTGAGTCCATTAAGGAAAGGGCCCCACATGTGCAAGAATGTTTGTGGCAGCCCTTTTTGTAGTGGCTAGAAACTGGAAATTGAATAGATGCCCTTCAATTGGAGAGTGGCTGAATAAATTATGGTATATGAATATTATGGAATATTATTGTTCTGTAAGAAATGACCAGCAAGATGATTTCAGAGAGACTTGGAGAGACTTACATGAACTGATGCTGAGTGAAGTGAGCAGAACCAGGAGATCATTGTACACAGCAACAACAGTACTATATGACGATCAATTCTGATGGACATGGCTCTCTTCAACAATGAAATATTTCAAACCACCTCCAATTGTTCACTGAAGAAAGCCGTATACACCCAGAGAGAGGGATGTGAAATGTGGACCACAACATAACATTCTCATACTCCTTGATTGATGTTTGCTTACATTGTGTTTCCTTTATCTGATATATTTTTTGTGTAGATAAGATTTTTCTTGCACAACAATGATAAGTTTGGAAATATGTATACATATATTCGATATGCCAATATTTTAACATAATTAACATGTAGTGGATATCCTGCCATCTAGGGGAGGGGTGGGGAGTTGGGGGGAAAATTTGTAACAGAAAGCTATGTAAGGGTTATTGTTGAAGAATTACCCACACATATGTTATGCAAATAAAATAAAATAAAATAAAAATGTGAGTCCATTAAACCACTTGGCGCTTACTTTCTGTGGCAAAGAACTTTCCATGTGGGTATTGAAGGTGGAAAGCTTTCTAGCCAGGATTCACGGTAGAAAGGATAGAATTTCCATAAAGTGGGGGGAACCAAGAAGGTTTTACTTGTGACTGCTGCTGTTCTTGTGGCTAAAACAAAGACCTCTTTGGTATTCTGGTGAAGTCTTTGGACCCTTGCTCAGAAGGGGCTTTTTGACTGCATCAAATTAAAAATGTACGGCAATACAAAAAAACTAATTATGTTGAAATATAGGCATAAAATATTTTTTAAAGTCCATAGGATAGACTTCAGATTAAGAATCCCTAAATTATAAAAAAAATGTCTGGCTTCTGAACTAAGAAAATAAGGGAAAAGGTAATAAGGGTTTTGTAAGGAGCCATTTACTCGCACATATCCACATGCCTAATGAAGCTATATCTGAGACTAAAGCTCCATAAAACAGAGACAACCCATGCAGTTGGGAGGAGCTTATCCTGATGGCATTAGCGGTCCTGTAGTATCAGAAGTATATATTCCCCCTTCATGTCTATTCCCTAACCATGTATTTCCTTTGTGTATGTCCTTTCACATGAGGTGACCTGGCCACATTTGTTCCTTATGAAGATATGACTATATACACTGCTCTTCCCACTAATGTTATATTTATGGGAAAGTGTGCTCTAGGTTGATAGGGAACGTGTTTTATTGCTACTTTCCTTCTTATATTATTTCATTAAAAGCCTTTGCTTGGAGCCCCCTGTGTCCTCTGACCAGTGATTAAGGGGGAATCCATTTTTGGGGGATTCATGAGCTATGACTTTAGGGGACATGAAGCCACAGAATTCCTTGACTCTGGGGTAGTTTTATTTGGGCTCCCCAGGCTATAATTGGGTAATACTCTATATAAAAATGGTACAATAGAACCATATGGCACATTTTGCTTTTTGGTTGGTACTGTGTCCCTCTGGTAATTATAAATAACAGAACTACGGAAAGCCTAAGTCTGAGGTTGTGTGCTCAAGAAAAAACACATGTGTAGTTCATCATTGTATTTGTTCATGCTGTTTGAGAATGGTTCAAATGGAGACTTTCCCCCAAGGAAATTAGAATTATAGAATGATAGAAAAGAAAGGAATCTTCCAGGCTCTCTAGACTAACCTCTTTAGAGATGGCAAGTGAAGCCCAGAGTAAGTAACCTTTTCAAATTCAACAGATAATTAGTAGCAGCAATGGAACTGGAGGCCAATGTATCTAATTCCCAAGTTTGTGTTATTTTCATGAGATCATGGAGTCTACATGTGAGGCTAATTATGTAGTGAGGTGATTTCCCCTCTTAGGCATAAGGATTTTTTCCTTTATATGTTCAAATTTGTGTCTTCTTTGCCATAATTATTATTCAATTTAGATGATTCAGTCTGGTGAATAAGATACACAGCCATTTTAGACAAACCAGACAATTGATTAATTGAATATCTTATTTCTCAGCTAGTTATTTTGATGCTGCACAGGCGCACACTTTTGAATATACTTAGAAAGCATCATGTCTCCATTCTACTCTCTATTAAATGATTTCCTCTTAATTCAATATTATCTAAAAGCTTCATTAATATTTAGTTGATTGAAAACTCTACTTATTTAATCCCCAGTATTACCCATTCCATCTGAGTCTGTATCAAGAATAATACAATTTTCACTCTGCTTTCTGGTTTACAAACCATCTTTCTTACAACAACCCTGTGAGGGAGGTGGTAAAATGTTCTTTATCTAATTGTGCAGATAAGGAAAATGAGGCCCAGAAAGGTTAAGTGGGCAAACAGCTAGTGAATGCTTGAGGTTGAACTCAAGTTTAGATCTCTTCAAACAGTCAAAATGTATTTTTGAGGAGTTTACTACATGCTAGGCACAGTGCTAAAAGTCTGGGGAAATTAAAGTAAAAATGTGGTCTTGCCCTCAAGGAGGTTACAGATTAAAGGGGAAGACAACATGGAAACAACTATATACAAACAGAATAGGTTGGAGGTAATCTCCCAGGGGAAGTCAGTCACAATTGAAGTGACTGGGAACGGACTCTGGGAGAAGGTAAGATTTCATCTCAGATTTGAGAGAAGCCAGTGGTTGGATCAAGGGGAGGGGGGAGACATTTCATGCTTTGGAGATAGCCAGTGCAAAGACCCAGGGACAATAGTCTCTTGATTTCATTAGGAATCAAAGATTCTTCCCACTCTACCATGCAACTTAAAAAACATGACTGGTGCTGTTCAATTATTAAATACCACCAATCAGATTTTTTTTATAGGTTGAGAGATTTTGATTTATCTTTCATTTTCATTTATTTTTAAATTATGTTTCCTTTACCTAATTTCATTTTTAATCATAAGGATTGCATTTTTATCCACACCATTCAGAACCAGTTTTTTAATAAACAGAAAGCCAAATAATCAATTCAAATAACCTTGGGCTACATGGATTTCCTTCTGTAGTGAACTCTTCAAAGACAGTTCTCCATATCAAACTGATCTCCTGAAGGGGAAAGTGACCATGTGTTAATTTTTCAGTCTATTAATTACCTCTGCTCTTCACTGACATATAAATGAGTATAGGTACATACCTTTTTAGACTTTCCCTGATTAATTTCTTGGCTCTTCTTGAGAGTCAAGTCTGCCCATATTCTCTAGGATCTTGTATTTTGAGCCAGAATAGAGTCTATAGATCATCTAGTCTCGTATTTTTCAGACGAGGAAACTGAGGTCTGAAGAGATGAAGTGACGCTTAGTCTAATTTTTTTGTTTGTTTTTAGTTGCTGTGGTTAGCCTAGAAGGTTTTACCTGCACTGAGAGGCCCTCTGAGTCTGTGTATAAATTGGGAGTGGTTCAAATGGAGACCTCTCCCCAAGGAAATTAGAATTACAGAAAGGGATCTTCCAGGTGCTCTAGACTAACCTTTTTAGAGATGAGAAATGAGGCCCAGAGAAGTCAAGTAACCCTTTCAAGTTCTCACAGCTAATTGGTTACTGGCATCAGAGGACATGCCTTTTTGACTCAGAATAAATTACTTTTGCTCTCCAAGACTTAGTTTCCTCATTTAAAGAAGGAGAGGACTGGGTTTAGATGACCTCTGAAGGTTCTCTTTTTAGCTATGATCATCGGATCATATGATAGAGAACTGGAAGCAACCCCAGAAATTATCTGAGAGTGTGTTACAGCAGAGAGCTTTTCAAACTTTTTGGTCACAAGTTTCCTTCACATTTGCAAAGATTTTAGAACCCCCTCAAAGAGTTTTTGTTTATGGAGGTTATCTCTATCAATATTTTGTATTAGAAATTAAGATGTCTTAGAATTGTTATGAAAATAGTGTTTTTTATCATGCATACCCCCTTAAAAGGTCTGAGGAGCCCACAAAGGTTCCCAGACCATCCTTTAAAATTTACTGATGTAATGAATAGAATGTTGGACTGGGATCGAAGGGTACTCATTTTGAATCCTGCCTCTGGTTTGTATTAGTTGTGTGATTATGGTAAATCACTTTATATATCTGAGTCTCAGTTTCTTTATCTGTAAAATGGGAATAACACTCTCTCTAGTACCTATCTTACTGAACTGAAATGAAACAATGCATGTAAAACACTTTGCAAACCTTAATGCTCTCATTTTACAAAGGATAGTAACTTGCACCAGGTCATACATTGTATGTGTCAGATATGGATTGTTGAAACCAAGTCTTCATATTCTAGTTGTAGCCTTCTTTTTCCTATCCCACCATTTTGGCACAGGGGAGGTCCTTGGCATGACTATAGTCATGATCACGAGCTTAGGCCAGGAATTCATTACTTCTAGCCTGAACTATTGCAGTAACCTTCTATTTGGTTTCCTTGCCTCAGTTTTCTCCCCATTACAATCTTTTTATAAGATTGTAATATATATAATATAATAAATGGTTTGCTGCCATTTATTGCTCTAGGACCTAGGACTAACTCTGTTACCCTCCCCTGCTCATTGAGTTCCAGTAGCTTCCTTCAGCTCTAGGATCAAATAGAAATGTCATCTCAACTTAGGCCCTTCCTGTCTCTCCAGTCTTCTTAAATCTTAACTCTTTGCCACATATTCTTCCATTCTAGCAACACCAGCCTACTTGTAGTTACTCATTGTATCTCCAATCTTCGTAATTTTTGGGAATGCTATCCCCCTTGCTTCCATCTCTTAGAACCCCTGACTTTTCCCAAGACTCAATTTAAATCCTGCCTACTCTATGACACCTTTCCCAGTTCTCCCAACTGCTGATACCTTTTCCTCTCAGAATACTTTCCATCAACTGTATAGGTACATACACTAGGTGTTATCTCTTCTATTAGAATAGAAATTCCTTGGGTATAGCAATTCTACTGTCTTTTTGACTTTTTTGGTTCTTTAGTGCCTGACAAATAAGAAACTATTAAATGCTTGGTAACTTGCTTTTGGACAGTGCTCATTTGAAACCAGTGCTTAAAAGCACAAATGTTCAAATTAATTCATAGATTTATGAATTTTTAGAGCTTGGAGGATATTTTAAATATCACTTAGACCAGTTGCTTCATTTTGCAACAGGATACCTTATAAATGAACTCTTCGTACTGCTATAACTTCGGACTAGTTTTAGACTTGGGACTAAAAAGAGGGGAAAAAAACCTGGCACTTTCTCATATTGACCACTAGATGGCAGAAAAATGCATGAATAAATGTTGAATGAGGTCTTTAAGGGAAGATATCTCTGTTGTGAGCCTCAGTTTGCTTAATGGCTCCCTGATTGGAGAAAGAGAGAAACACAAATCTAGAGTGGGAAGAAACTCCAGAGGTCATCTAGTTGAAACCCTTTATTGAATGATTTGTTTGGTGCCATATAACCTACTAACTAATAGATACCAGAAGCAGGATTTGAACCTTTTCCTCTAAATTTCAAACCAGTAGGCTCCTACTTTTCCTGTTGTAGATGTGTCCACTTGAGTCTTTCTAGTTGTGCCTCTCACAGAAGATGTGAATAGATACCTAGAGAGATCCACGACCTATACTTTTCAAAGAGACTGATTTCTGCCAGGAGGAGAGCAGGAGATTGGTATCGTGAGATTGACTACCCTGCTGTCTCCAGAAGGAGTATAGGACTGGATTTTATCCATTCATATACTCCTCCTCCCCAAATATTGTTAGTCTAAGTGAAATACTTTTGTATGTTCACACTGTATTCCTGTCTCTTAATGGTGACACAATGAATATAGGGCTCAACCTGGAGTTAAGAAATTGGGAGGTCAAATATGACCTCAGACACTATGTGACACTGGGCAAGTTACCTAACTGCTGTTTGCTTCAGTTTCTTCACTGGTAAAATGGAGACAAAAATATCACCTACCTTCCAGGGTTATGTAAGAGTCAAATGAGTTAATGTTTCTAAAAGCATGTAGTAAGCACCATATAAATGTTAGCTAGTATTGGTGGTGGTGGTGTTATCCTCCCAGGGATCAGATGAAATAAATTTTATAAAAGCATCTAGCACAATACCCAGCACATAGTAAGCACTACACAAATGCTTAAGCACTACACAAATGCTTATTCCACCAATTCCCTTGCCTTGATTACTGTACCACCAAATTCCAGTTACACAAAGACAAATAGTGAAAAGTAAATAAATCCATTAATGTAAGCTGATTGAAGAGAGAAATCAGAGAAGTGGTACAGATTAAAATATATCAGACAATACACAGAATTGATGAGCTGTCTTGCTGGCAGTGAAATAACTCAATTCAACTGTAAGACAGTGAGTCTCAGAACTCACTCAAAGGGAAATTCCCTGAAGATCCTGAAGTTCCTGAAGCATGGTAAGCTGTGGATAGGGACATGATTGAAGTGTTGGTTTCTTAAAATGTCAACTTCTACCTGTGGTCTTTCTTTTCCTTCAAGGACTTCTCCCTGAAGAGAATGTAGAACTACATGTTTCTTCTCTTGAACCTGGAAGCCAGAAGAAGAAGGATCACTTCTCTCTCAAGATCTTGTCAACTGTGCTTCTCAGGCAGTCATGGAGCATTAAGTTATCAGCCTTCACTAGCGAGTAAAGTCATATGCAAATAAACTTGAACCCAGTTTTACACTGTCACAGGGTATCTCAAATGGCAAGAACATTTAGCCTTGAAGCAGCCACCTTCTCTGTCCCTCATGTCCCCAACTAATCTCTTTCTCTATACTTGGGACAGTAGAGAACACCAGCTTGCCCTTAGGAAAAGAAATTTCAACTGATTAGTCCCTTGGCCAAGAGAACCCAATATAGGATTTTGAAACTGAGAATCTGACTACCAATTCTGCCTTTGACACTTACTACAGGGGACATTAGGCAATATTACTTAACCCCTCTGGGCCTCAGTTTTACTCTTCTGTAAAATGAGACCTTGACACAGTAACTCCTAAAATGCTTTCCAAGCTCTCCATCTATAATTGCTTTGTTGTTGTTGTTTAGTGATGTCTTCATGACACCATGTACATGTAGCATGCCAGGCCTTTATGTACTTCACTATCTTCTGAAGTCTGTTCAAGCTTATGTTCCTTGCTTCCATGACTCTGCCCATTCTTTGCCACCCTCTTCTCCTTTTACCTTCAGCATTTCTCAACATCAGGGTCTTCTCTAATAATCCTTATTGTGTGGTCAAAATAATTAAGCTTCAACTTCAGCATTTGATTTTGAATTAATTTCCTTAAATATTGACTGATTTGATTTCATTGCTATCCAAGATACTCTCAAAAGTCTTCTCTAGCACCACTTTGAAAGTATTGATTCTGTAGCATTTAGCTGTCCATGTAGTCCAGCTCTCACATTGGTGCTGGAAAGAAACAGAGCTTGGATTATACGAGCCTTTATTGGCAAGGTGATGTTTTGGCTTTTTAGTATGTTGTTCAGATTTGCTAGAGCTTTCCTTCCAAAGAACAAGCATCTTTTAATTTCATAGCTGCAGTTGCTGTCTGTAGTGCTCTTTGAGTCCAAGAATATAAAATTTGATACTTATCATTTCTTCCCTTTCTTTTTTTGCCAGGAAGTGATCTTGCCATGATCTTCATTTTTTTGAGATGAGCTTCAAATCAGCTTTTACACATTCCTCTTTCATTCTCATCAAGACGCTTTTAAATTCTTCTTCACTTTCTGCCATCAGAGTGATATTATCTGTATGTCTGAGATGGGTTGATACTTCTCTTGGTAACCTTAATTCTATCTTTTGATTTATCCAGCCTGGCATTTTGCATGGTGTACTCTACATATAAGTTACATAAGTAATTCAAATATAAAGAAATATTTCTAAGCAATAGAATGGAAAAGATGACATCTTGCCAAGAAAATTAAAGATTCCAAGGAAATGTTTCATGCAGAATTGGGCATGACAAAAGTCAAAATTGGGAGGTACTTAAAAGAAATAGAACAGATAAAAAAGAGGTGGCAAGAATATATGGAAGAACTAGATGAGAAAGTTCTTAACGTTATTGATAACTACAATGGCGTAGTGACTGATATAGACAAAGCCACACATCCTGGATCATGAAGTCAAGTGGACTTTAGGAAAAATTGCTAACAATAAAGCTAGTGGAGGTGACAATTCCAGCTGAGCTTCTTAAAAGCCTAAAAGATTATGTATTCATTTCATACACCAGCAAGGTTTATTTAAGATTATGCAAGCTAAATTTCAGCAGTATGTGAACTGAGAATTACCAAAACTGTAGGCTGGATTTGAAGAGGCAGAGGAACGAGAGACCAAATTGCCAACATGGATTATGGAGAAAGCAAGGAATTCCAGGAAAACATCTACTTCTTGTTCTTTGACTACATGTGGATCACATGACTTTGACTATGTGGATCAAAATAAAATATGGCAAGCCCTCCAAGAGTTTGCAGTACTAGGCCATCATCTTCTGATGAACCCATATGTGGGCCAAAAAGCAACAGTTAGAACCGAAGTTGAAACTGATTGGTTTAAGATTGTAATAGGAGTTCAGCAGAGCTGTGATTCTGTGACCTGAGTTCAAATACCAGCTCTGTCTCTTACTACTTGTATGCCCTTGCATAAGTCCTTCATCTTGGCCTCAGTTTCTTTTTCTGTAAAGGGTATTGTTAGCAGTGAATAGTATGCTGGTGTTAGAGCCAGAAAGACCTGGGTTTGAATCTTACATCATACACTAAATAAAATAGAAGTAATAGTGTTATAGGAATTCAATGGGAAAATTAAAGCATTTAGCAAACATTTATATAGTGCTTCAGGGTTGGCAGTTATTATAATTTCATGAAGGGTTAGAACTAGATGACATCTAAGTCCCTTTCAGATCAAAATCTATGATCCTATGACTTCTTATATCCGTCTTGAAACCCAACAAGGCATCTTTCAAAGAAGGACTTCAGTGGAGGGGAATCTTTTACTACTTAAGAAAAAAGGGTTTGCTGAGCAAATAGTACAAACATGAATACTGATTCACCTCAAAAGTTGCTATGGTTTCTGTCATACTCATTTATAGGGAGAGACTTTTATGATTTTTTTTAATTAAAGCTTTTTATTTCCATAACATATGTATGGGTAGTTCCTCATCATTTATCTTTACAAAGCTTTCCGTTACAAATTTTCCCCCCAGTCCCTTCCCCTCCCCTAGATGGCAGGAAGTCCACTACATGTTAATTATGTTAAAATACTTGACAAATCAAATATATGTATACATATTTCCACACTTATCTTGTTGTACAAGAAAAATCATATCTATAAGAAAAAAAACCTAAGAAAGGAAATACAATGCAAGCAAACATCAGTAGAGAGCATGAAAATGTTATGTTGTGGTCCACGTTTCATATCCCTCTCTCTGGGTGTATAAGGCCTTCTTCACTGAACAATTGGAACTGGTTTGAAACATTTCATTGTTGAAGAGAGCCATGTCCATCAGAATTGATCATCATATAGTCTTGTTGTTGCCATGTATAATGATCTTCTGGTTCTGCTCACCTCGCTAAGCATCAGTTCGTGCAAGTCTCTCCAGGCCACTCTGAAATCGTCCTGCTGGTCGTTTCTTAGAGAGCAATAATATTCCATGACATTCATATACCATAATTTATTCAGCCATTCTCCAATCGATGGGCATCCATTCAGTTTCCAGTTTCTAGCCACTACAAAAAGAGATGCCACAAACATTCTTGCACATGTGGGGCCCTTTCCCTCCTTTAAGATATCTTTGGGATATAGGCCCAATAGAAACAATGCTGGGTCAAAGGGTATGCACAGTTTGATAACTTTTTGAGCATTGCTCCAAATTGCTCTCCAGAATGGTTGGATCCGTTCACAGTTCCACCAGCAATGTATCAGTGTCCCAGCTTTCACACATCCCCTCCAGCATTCATCATTATCTTTTCCTGTCATTTTAGCCAATCTGACAGGTGTGTAGTGGTACCTCAGAGTTGTCTTAATTTACATTTCTCTGATCAATAGTGGTTTGGAGCAACTTTTCATATGACTAGAAACGGTTTTAATTTCATCATCTGAAAATTGTTCATATCCCTTGACCATTTATCTATTGAAGAGTGGCTTGAATTCTTATAAATATGAGACAATTCTCTATATATTTTAGAAATGAGGCCTTTATCAGAACCATTAAATGTAAAGATGATTTCTCAATTTGATGCTTCCCTCCTAATCTTGTCTGCATTAGTTTTGTTTGTACAGAAACTTTTTAACTTAATATAATCAAAATTATCTATCTGGTGTTCAATTAAGAGTTCCAGATCTTTTTTGGACATAAATTTATTCCATCTCCACAGGTCTGAGAAGTAAACTATTCTATGTTCCTCTAAGTTGCTTACAATATCACTCTTTATATCTAGATCATGAACCCATTTAGATCTTATCTTGGTATATGGTGTTAGGTGTGGGTCAAGCCCTAATTTCTTCCACACTAGTTTCCAATTTTCCCAGCAGTTTTTGCCTAATAGTGAGTACTTATCCCAAAAGCTGGGGTCTTTGGGTTTATCAAACACTAAATTGCTAAAGTTATTGCCTAGATTATCCTGATATCCTATCCTAATGCACTGATCGACTGCTCTATTTCTCAGCCAGTACCAAATGGTTTTGATGACCGTTGCTTTATAATATAGTTTTAGATCTGGTACAGCAAGGCCACCTTCATCTGCCTTTTTTTCATTAATTCCCTTGAAATTCTTGACCTTTTGTTCTTCCAAATGAACTTTGCTACTATTTTTTCTAGATCTGTAAAATAATTTCTTTTTTTTAAGCTTTTTATTTGTATAACATATGTATGGGTAGTTCCCCAACCTTGATCTTTACAAAGCTTTCCAATACAAATTTTACCCCCAGTCCCCTCCCCTCCCCCAGATGGCAGGAAGTCCACTACATGTTAATAATGTTGAAATGCTTGAGAAGTTATGCAAAAAAAATCCTATCTACAAGAAAAAAAAAGAATCAGAGAAAGGCAACACAATGCAAGCAAATGTCAATAGAGATCATGAAAATGTTACGTTGTGGTCCATATTTCATGTCCCTCTTTCTGGGTGTATATGGTTTTCTTCAGTGAACAACTGGAACTGGTTTGAGACAATTCTTTATTGCAGAGAGCCATGTCCATCAGAATTGATCATCATGTAATACTGTTATTGCTGTGCATGATGATCTCCTGGTTCTGCTCGTTTCACTCAGCATCAGTTCATGCAAGTCTCTCCAGGCCTCTCTGAAATC
>JAJPUD010007360.1:70890-87285 GCA_023553655.1 Myrmecobius fasciatus | reverse complement strand
CAAACTTACTGGCATAAAGTTGGGCAAAGTAACTCCTAATTATTGCTTTAATTTCCTCTTCATTGGAGGGAATTTCTCCCTTATCATTCTTGAGACTAACAATTTGATTTTCCTCTTTCCTTTTTCTTATCAAATTAACTAAAGGCTTATCTATTTTGTTAGTTTTTTCATAGAACCAACTCTTAGTTTTATTTATTAACTCAATAGTTTTCTTATTTTTGATTTTATTAATTTCTCCTTTTACTTTTAGAATTTCCAATTTGGTATTTAATTGAGGGTTTTTAATTTGTTCTTTTTCTAGTTTTTTAATAATAAGCCCAATTCATTGATCTTTTCTTTCTCTATTTTATGCAAGTAAGCCTCTAGAGATATAAAATTGCCCCTTAAAACCGCTTTGGCCGAATCCCACAAATTTTGGTATGTTGTCTCCTTATTGTCATTCTCCTGGATGAAATTATTGATTGTGTCTATGATTTGCTCTTTCACCCATTCATTCTTCAGGATTAGATTATTTAATTTCCAATTACCTTTTGGTTTATTTTCTCCTGGCCCTATATTGCATGTGATTTTTATTGCCTCCTGATCTGAAAAGGATGCATTTACTATTTCTGCCTTTCTGCATTTGATTTTAAGGTTTTTATGCCCTAATACATGGTCAATTTTTGTATAGGTTCCATGGACTGCTGAGAAAAAAGTAAACTCTCTACTGTCTCCATTCAACTTTCTCCATAGATCTATCATACCTAACTTTTCTAACAATTGGTTTATCTCCCTAGTTTCTTTCTTGTTTATTTTGTAGTTTGATTTATCTAATTCTGAGAGAGCAAGGTTGAGATCCCCCACTAGTATCGTTTGGCTGTCTATTTCTTCTTGCATCTCTCTTAATTTCTCCCCTAGGAATTTGTGTGCTATTGGACTTGGTGCATATATATTTAGTATAGATATTGCTACATTATCTATGGTACCCTTTAATAAAATATAGTTTCCTTCCTTATCTCTTTTGATTAGATCTATCTTGGCTTTTACTTGATCTGAGATAAGGATTGCTACCCCTGCTTTTTTTTGTTCACCTGAAGCATAATATTTTCTGCTCCAGCCTTTTACCTTCATCCTATATGTGTCACTATGTTTTAGATGTGTTTCTTGTAGACAACATATTGTGGGATTCTGGTTTTTAATCCAGTCTGATATCCGCTTCCGCTTTATGGGAGAGTTCATCCCATTCACATTCACAGATAGAATAACTAATTCTTTATTTCCTGCCATCTTATTTACCCAAGTTATGTTTTCCCCTTTCCTTTCCCCTTTCTCCCTTCCCCCCCCCCTCAGTACACCCTTTAGATCCCCTCCCCCTGTTTTTACTCCTTTCCCCTGATTCTTCTATTTTCCCTTCTATTAGTTTGTCCCTTACTTTTCCTCCTTTCCCTCCCACTTCCCTCTAGCAACAGACAAGTTTCTATGTGAAATCAAATGTCTGATATACACTTTTAGAGCCCAACCTGATGAGAGTAAGATTTACACAGTGCTCGTCTCCCTCCCCTCTTTCTCTCAATTATATTAGGTTTTCTTTGCCTCTTCAAGTGATTTTACCTTGTTTTTACCTCCTTTTTTTTTTAGATCTTATTTTACCACTTTTTCCCTCTTTTCCCCAGTATGACAACCTTTTCCCCTCTAGTTCTCTTTTTCATATTATCAAAGTAATATTTAGTTAATTATACCCCCAAACTTTGAGTATCCCCCTAGTAAAAATAAAGTTCTCAAGAGTCCTTTCCTTTTTACCTTTTTATGCATCTCTTGAGTTCTGTGTTTGGGTGTCGAATTTTTTGTTCAGATCCGGTCTTTTCATTAGAAATAGGTGAAAATCACCTATATCATTGAATGACCATCTTCTTCCCTGGAGGATAATGCTCATTCTAGCTGGATAGGTTATTCTTGGCTGTAATCCAAGTTCCTTTGCCCTTCGGAATATCTGGTTCCAGGCCCTTCGATCCTTCAGTGTGGAAGCTGACAGATCCTGACAGATTCTAATTATTGATCCTCGGTATTTGAATTGTTTCTTTCTAGCTGCTAGCAGAATCTGTTCCTTGGTGCTATAGTCCTGAAATTTAGCCACGATATTCCTTGGGGTTTTAATTTTGGGGTCTCTTTCAGGAGGTGATCGGTGAATTCTTGCAATGGTGATTTTGCCCTTTGATTCTACAATCTCAGGGCAGTTTTCTTTCAGGATTTCCTGGAAGATAGTGTTTAGATTCTTTTTTTGATCATGGCTTTCAGGAAGTCCAATAATCCTTAGATTGTCTCTCCTAGATCTATTTTCTAAGTCAGTTGTTTTTCCTAGGAGATATTTCATATTTTCTTCTAATTTTTCATTTTTTTGTTTTTGTTTGACTGATTCTTCAAGTCTTAGTGAGTCATTCACTTGCATTTGTTCAATTCTTATTTTTAAAGTGTTGTTTTCTTCAGTTACCTTTTTAAGTTCCTTTTGTAACTGGCCAATTTGTTCACTGCACTCTTTTTCCACTTCACTAATTTTATTTTTTAATAATTGGTGTCTTTTTCATATCTCTTTTGCAGAGCATCATATCCTTCTTGCAAGATACTGTATCCTTCTTGCACTGATTTCAATTTATTTTCCCATTTATCCTCCAGCTCTCTTTTGAGGTTCTTTATGCAGTCTTCCAGAAAGGCCTTTTGAAACGGGGACCAGTGATGGTCATTGCTGTTTTTTTCTGGATTTTTGTCTAAAGAAACCTCTGTATCTGAGGTCGTTTCTTTGCCTTGATAAAAGCTGTCTATGGTGAGAGCTCTCTTTTGCTTCTTCATCATTTTTTTTTTTTTAGACAGAGTGGATATCTCTTTAAGGTAGGGGAAAAAAAAAAAAAAAACCTCGGCTGCAGACGCTTTGCCCTGGGGCACTTCGGCGAGTTGACTTAAGGTGCTGGGCCGGTGGGGGCTAGGACTAAGTCCGAATTACTCCTTAAACAAGGCAAGTCTGCCAGAACACCTGTCCCCAATCAGGGCAGAGTGTCCCGAGTACCTCAGATAAACTCCAGGTGTTTGGAATTTGGAGTTTGGAGTTTAGAATTTCTTCCAAGATGAGCCGAGCTGAGTCCCACCCTCACTTCCGGCCTGCACAGTTGTCGTCTATTTATCTCTCTGTCCGAGTCCGACTAACCTGATATGAAGTTCTCCAGAGAGCCGTGCCCAAATATTTCTGAGTTCGTTGACTTGAAGATCAGTTCAGAGGCTTATTTTATTGTTGATTTGAGAGAAGATCGGAGGAGAGGCAGAAAGTCACCTTTTCACTCCGCCATCTTGGCTCCGCCCCTTTTGTAAAATAATTTCTTGGGAGTTTGATTGGTATGGCACTAAATAAGTAAATTAGTTTGGGTAGTATTGTCATTTTTATTATATTAGCTCGGCCTACCTATGAGCACTTAATGTTTTTCCAATTGATTAGGTCTGATTTTATTTGTGTGGAAAGTGTTTTGTAGTTTAGTTCGTATAGTTTCTGACTTTTCCTTTGCAAATAGATCCCCAAATATTTTATACTATCATCTGTTATTTTGAATGGAATTTCTTTTTGTATCTTTTGCTGCTGAGCTTTGTTGGTAATATATAAAAATGCTGATGGTTTATGTGGATTTATTTTGAATCCTGCAACTTTGCTAAAGTTGTGAATTGTTTCTAGTAGTTTTTTAGTTGGGTCTCTAGGGTTCTCTAAGTATACCATCATGTCATCTGCAAAGAGTGATAATTTGGTTTCTTCTTTACCTACTCTTAATTCCTTTTATCTCTTTTTCTTCTCTTATTGCTAAAGCTAACATTTCTAATACAATATTAAATAGTAATGGTGACAGTGGGCAGCCTTGTTTCACTCCTGATCTTATTGGGAATGGTTTTAGTTTGTCTCCATTACATATGATGCTTGCTGATGGTTTTAAATAGATGCTACTGATCATTTTAAGGAAAAGCCCATTTATTCCTATACTCTCTAGTGTTTTTAATAGGAAAGGGTGTTGGATTTTATCAAATGCATTTTCTGCATCTATTGTGATAATCATATGGTTTTTGTTAGTTTTGTTATTAATATAATTAATTATGCTGATAGCTTTCCTAATATTGAACTAGCTCTGCATTCCTGGTATAAATCCTACTTGGTCATAGCGTACTATCCTGGGGATGACTTTCTGTAATCTCATTGCTAATATCTTATTTAAAATTTTTGCATCAATATTCATTAGGGAAATGGGTCTATAGTTTTCTTTCTCTGTTTTTACCCTACCTGGTTTAGCTATCAGCACCATATCAGTATCATAGAAGGAATTTGGTAGTATACCTTCTGTCACTATTTTTTCAAATACTTTGTATAGTATTGGGATTAATTGTTCTTTGAATGTTTGGTAGAATTCACATGGAAATCCATCTGGCCCTGGAGATTTTTTCTTAGGGAGTTGATTAATAGCTTGTTCTATTTCTTTTTCCAAAATGGGGCTATTAAATAATTTATTTCCTCATCTGTTAACCTTGACAATCTATATTTTTGTAGATATTCCTCCATTTCATTCAGATTTTCAAACTTACTGGCATAAAGTTGGGCAAAGAAACTCCTAATTATTACTCTAATTTCCTCTTCATTGGAGGAAAGTTCTTAGGGAGAGACTTTTAACAAATTATTATAAACAATGGGAATCCATCTCAGCAAGGCCAAGATTCTAGAAGATAACATTTCCTGATTTTTCTCCCTGTGACCAAAGTTCCAGTATATACTTGAAAGGAGAAATAATAATAACGAAGTTCATACTTGACATTTGTGTAGGCTTGTCAGCTTTCAGCAGCTTTCTCATACAAGGGCTTTCTCATGTTATCTTATGTTATCCTTAGAAAACCCAAAGTTGTATTTGAGACTGAAGACTTTCCCAGTTCTTCTCTGCTGCTGTCTGCCAAGATGCCTGTCTGAACATTGGATGACTTAGACTCTTCACTTAGTTAAACCTGTCTATGGACAATTAGTGAGTTTTTACCATATTGACCACAGATGTTTCCATTTCATTATTTTTCTCACTTTTCTATAATAAGTCCCTAAAAATCAATGTGAATTTTTTCCCTTTCCACAGTCTACCAGTAGCTTCTTGATATAAAAATATAGACAAGGCAATTTAAGTAATGGCTACTTTGTGTTTATGTAACCTCTTAAAAAGAGAAATTATGCTAGCAAGAATTCACAGTGGTCTGTGCCTATATGCTAGGCTGTTAATAATTTATGAAGTCTATAAAATACCCAAAGATCAGAAGACAAACCTTTTAAGAGTCCTGATCAGTCTTCAGGGGTTTTGTGAAGTGAATGTCTTCAGTTCATTGCACACTGGCTTCTGTTGGTTTATTTTGACAAATTCAAGAGATGAAGAGACATGTTGTTATTTATTATTCTAGGATGACATTTCTCAAAATTCTGATGCACGGATTGTATCACACTAGTCTATGCCTACCAGTCCCCCAAGGATCAGATATTGTATAAGAAACATGGAGAAATCACCCTCAATTTCTTGTTGTAGGGCATTTTAGGGAAAAAATCTAGGTAGGAAAGCACAAGGGCTTTGAAAAGGTCATCATTCCCTTCCCAACTCTATCCTTTACATTCCCCTCTCCTCCAGAATGAGAAAGGCTCATACGAATTAGTGACCTCTTTAGCCTGTAAATAATTAAATTAGGTGAACTTGTAACCTCTGGCCCATTTCTTGAGACATTTACACATAGATTTCTAATGCATATGTTAAACTCAAAAATGTATGAAATGCAAGTCATATTCCCTCTCACACTCATTCTTCCTCATAACTTAACTGTTTAGGACCCAGCTATCCAGATTCAATACCTCAGAATTATCTTTGACTCTTCCCTTATCTTTGACTCTTCCTTCTCTTTTAATCTCATCCCCATAGCTACTTATTTGCCATGTTTAGAGGATTCTGTCTTCACACCATATTTTGTATCTATCCTTTTTTTATTTATATAAGCACTATTTTAGTTTGGGCCCTCATAATTTTCCCCTCAGGAATAGTGCAGTTAGTCTCCTAATTGGTCTCCTTGTTTCTAGTCTCTGTTGTTTTTGCTTTATCCTCCACACAAGCTGCTGAATCAATATTCCTAAAACAAATCTGACCATGCCAGTCACCTACTCAGAAACCTTTCTAGAAGCTTCCTGTTGCTTTTTGGATAAAATAGAGACTCCTCAGCCAGCCATTTAAAACTCTCTACAATCTGTCTCCTGCCTCCCTTTGCAGATTTTTATTTCATGTTTTTTTTTTTCCAACCAAACTGTCCCAGTGTTTCCCAAACTTGCAGTTCATTTTATCTCTTCATACTTTTACACAGGCTGTCTGTCCTCTATATCCAGAACATACTCCCAACTCTTCCTTTAAGAATCCTTGACTTCTTTCAAATCTCAGTGTAGGTACCACCTCCTGTGAGAAGTCTCTCCTTGTGTTCTCTCCCTCTTGAAATTATTTTGAATTTATATATCTATATGCATGTTTTGTCTCCTAAATATAATGAAAGTTTTTTGAGATAAAGGACTGTGTTCTATTTTTCTTTTTACTTTGCTAGTTCTGAGTACAGACTGAGTGGGAGCTTAATAAATGTCTCCTGAATCTAAGAAAACTTACAGTTGGAAGAAATCTTTGAGGAGATCTAGCCTAATCCATACTTGAACAATGACACATCTACCTTCCACTTAAAGATCTCCAGTGATGGAGAGCTCCTTAGCTCCCAAGGCTGCTCATTCTACCTTTATTAAGCTCTAATTGAGAGGCAGTATAAGGGTGGGGTTGATTGACTTATTTAATCAGCTTACTATCTAATCAGTCTCAATTGTAGGCTTTAGACTTGGGGATTCTTAACTTGGGGGGGGTCAAGAGAGAGGGAGGGAAAGAGAAAGAAAAGGAGGAAGAGGAGGGGAGAGGGAGAGGGAAGAGAGAACAGATGTGAAGTTGAATGGGAAAAAGTTACATCTTTATTTTCACTAGCTTCCAACTGAAATTTACCATTTTCTTCAATGATTTAAAAACATTCTGAGAAGGGATCCCTAGACCTCACCAAATTGCCAAAAGGGTTCACGACACAAAACAAAGAATCTCTTCTTTACACTGGAAGACTAGATCCAGTTAAGAGACAATGGTCCAAAGGCCCATTCTGCTACATACTTTCTGTGAGACTTTGGGGTTAATACTTGAAATAACCACAGGGTTGTTATGAAGACGAAATGAGATAATGTATGGAAAGGGGAAGAGGGAATGTCCCTGTACAGGGAATGTATAGGACTAGATGACCTCTGTTGTCTCTCCCAATTCTAAGAATGTCATTCCGTGATCTCTGTCTTCACTTTTCATCAGTACTCTCCTGGGGTTTCTTAGTGAACCTTAAATAACAAAAAAGAATCTCTGCTTTAGATTCTACAACTGGAATGTTGTTATACAGGTACTGGATTTGGATAGGCTGAGAAAAGTTGGTCATATTTGTAAATTATCAAGCTGATTTATAACTGGGGTCATTTATGAGGTTGGAACAAGGATGGTGTTTCTATTAAACCCTTGAGGAGGAAAAAGCTTTCTAAAGGGGAAGAAGAGTCTTTGGATTAGGTCTTGGCCCATGTCTTCTGCCACTTCCTCCCTGTTTGGTTAGAGGAGGGCTTTGTAAGCTTTAGAAGGTACAGAAGATATTGGACTTTCCATCTTCCCATCAGTGTCCTTTTGGCATCCCCAGATTAGCTGATGATTGTGTCTGCATTTGGAGTCAAGGATTGATTAATTGTAGATTCATGGCTCCACAAGGAACTTAGCAAAGAAACTACACCAAGCCTAAAGGGAACTTCTTGAGCTTACCTTGAATAGAAGAAAAGTTTTTCTAGCAACTAGAGGATGCAAGTTTCCCCTTTGTCACATGTGTCATCTAGGCTTAAGTAAATTCAACTTTCTCCTGGATGATGATTTTACTTCTGGGAGGCTATACTGTAGATATTTGGGAAATGTTTTGTGTTGATTGTTTTTAGTCACCTTAATAAAAATAAGTAGTTATCTCAAAACTTCTTAAAGCTAACTGATTATAATGTTCTCAACTAACAGTCTATGGCAGGTATGACTCTAATGCTATCACAATGAACATGGGGATTCAAGGTGATAGCATTAGAGAATCATATCTGATTCCTCATGGGTATCCCTAGAGAAAGGGATAATGTAGCTTTGCTCCAGGACATGAGGCTTATTATGAAAGTGGGAATTGGGATTGGAACTTCAGAGTTCATATGAATCATAAAAGATTTTGCTTTTGTTGAATCACTGTCTATTTTGATGCAATCTCTACCCATTGTTCCAAGTTTTGCTTTCTGGAGCCAGACAAAAAAAGTCTGATTTCCCTTTTACGTGATAATCCTTCAAATGTTTAAAGATGGATGTCATGTTCCCCTTCATTCTACCATTCTGAAGGTAAAATAGCCCACATTTCTTTAACTAGTCTTCATATGACATGATCTCCCATCACGCTCACATTAGAATCATGGAATCATGTAGTCTACAGAATTGATTATTGTACTTCAAATGTGTTTTGTCCAGAGTTATGATACAGAAGAATTCTAACTTTCCTTGTTTTGGTTTTGCTGATTTGTCTTGCTTTTCTTGATATGTTCTAAGATTTAATTTGCTTTTTTTGGCCTCCACACTATATTATGTACATATATTGAACTTGGAGTCCTGTTTGACCCCCTCTGACTTTTCTTTTACATGACCTATTATCTAGATGTTTCTCCATATTCTGTGTTTAGGTGATTTAGTTTTTGTTTGTTTTTATTTTTGGTAAATCTAAGTGTAGGCATTATATTTGTTGCTGTGAAATTTCATCTGATGAGATTTGGCCTGTTATTCTACCATGTTCACCTTTCCTGTCACCCTACTGCTCACTAAGCTGCATTGTTTCCTTTTTACCTCCAGGATAAAATATAAAGTCTTCAGTTTGACATTTAAAGATGTTCATAGCTTTACTGCTTCCTACTTTTTCAGCCTTCTTATATTTTACTGTCCTTAACACACTGTAAGAAAGATACAGCAATGATAGGCTACTTGAAGTTGCTCAAGCACCATACTTCATTTCCTATCTTTCTGTCTTTGCAATGACTGTACTCCATGCCTGGAATCTTCCACCTTCTCATTTCTGCCACTTAGTTTCCCTGACTTCTTTTAAGGCTAAGCTCATATCCCATTTTTTGTAGGAGGCCTTTCCCTGTCTTCCTAACTGCTTTCTCTTTTCAGATCGACTTCTATCTATTTTATATGTGTCTGGTATGTACCTAATTATTTACATGTTGTCTGTCTCCCTCATTAGAATGTGAGCTTCTTGAAGGCAAATATTATTTTTGCCTTTCTTTTATAACCAGAGATTATCACAATTCCTGACACATATATGTGCTTAATAAATGCTTGTTGTTGTTTCTGTTGTCTTTGCATTCTGATGTTTTGTATATTCTACCCAGTTTTTTTAAATCATCTGCCAATCTAAGCCATTTGATTAAAAAAATTAACAGAAAAGAACCAAGGATAGATTCCTGTGGAACTCCACTATGAGCTCCTTCTACATTAAAACTGAGCCAACTTGTTCAAGCAGTGTACTCTAGATTCAAATTGGATTTGGTTGTTTCTATGAATGTTAAAGTTTGATGTTAATTATGTTCAATCTTAAAAGTTACATATGATAGCATGAGTTCTCTTTAAGCCATAGTAGCTACGTAATTTGTATGTGGCAAATAAAAAAAAACATAACAGAGACATAGCATACCACAGTTCTGTGAAATAAATCCAAAAAGATTTTCCTACACAGCAAATCCTTATATGGAATTTTACCTAATTTTCCCAAACCAAGAGGAGTGAAAAAAGCAAGGACAGCTTTGCTTATTTCCTTACTTCTGGACAAGACCAAAATGGGCCTAAATGGCTCAAAAATGGTTAATTAATTGGAATAAAGCATGGTTCCAGCATAAAAAGTTGGATGATGCTGATTTCCCAGGCACAACACAATTGGCTGATTTATTACTTTTTTTTCTGGAGGAGTCTAACTTGTCAGGATCTCAGGGTAATTAGTTGCCAAGTCTCTCCTTTGGGTGGTACTTCATTCTCATCTGTCTTTCACTCTTTTTACCAGTCAAATCATGTAATGCATTAATCCCTGCCTAATTGCTGCTTCCTTTTCATCCCTTTGAACTGTACCTCTTTGAATATAATGCAATACACCATTATTACTTTATTAAGAACATTTAACCAAACTGTTCAAAATAACTCCTTTTTAATCAAGGCTTGTCCTTTCATTGATGTTGTGACTTACAGTGTTGAAATTCGCTGCACTGATGGCTACAGAGGACCAATTTGGTTGTAACTTTTAGAGGTGAATCGACTTACTCATAAGCACATAACTTGTATGTACCAGAGATAGGAGCTAAACTCAAAACTTCTGACTTTCAGACCAGCCCTGTAGATACTGTAGTGCATGAATATCAGTACATCAGTTATAGTTATTACAAACTGTGAATTTTTCAGGCCTTGCTCCGATTCCCTGAGCAGAAAAAGCTGCTTAGATTGGTGTCTCTTCTTTTTCTCCCCACACACCCAATCCCTACCCCCAGCCAAGGATTGAGCCATGGTCATCTAAGGGTCTGATCTCATAAAATATGACTCCTAGGAAAACTAGAACTGTATAACATGCATTGGACTTGTGGTCAGTTAAGATAACACTGTAAAGATTTGGAGTACCTTTTTGGGTTAGAGCAATGTGGTCAATTGGGTCAACAGGTTGCAGTCTCCACAGGTTCAGCTGTATGTGCTTACCCAGGATCACAGATGTAACTGCAATCCACTAGTGCTGAAATGGGGTGCAGATAAAATACTCCAGGAGCTGTACTCGTGGGGATCATCTAGAGTGGTATTCCCATTGCTATTCAGGGTCCTTTTTCTTCTTTGCCCCAGATTACACTGTCCTGATTTCAGTAGCAGAGCCCTCTCTCTTCATCAGCTTGGGAGCAAACTTTGCCAGCTTATCAGTGGAGACCTAGCAAAGAGTCTCAGAAGGCTCAGAAGCCTTGTGACATTTGAGTGCTGCTCAGGGATGACTCCAAAACATAGAGTCAATGAAATGAAGAAGTTTGGAAGAATTAGAGCTCTGGAGAAAGAGAAGAACTTATATTTTTATCTCCATAGTCTGTTGGCCACTTGGATAATATCACTAACAAAGTTATTAAGTAATCATTCTGTGCTCACTGGAAGTTGAGTTCACACTCTGGAGTCAGTCAGTCAGATATTTAGTTTTCCTGGGCTGGTTTTTAATTTTGTTGGACAGTTGGTCCAGATTGGCTGCCCCTGAAAATGAATGGTCTGAACTTTGATTTTTATTTCAAGTGGTTATTTGGTGGAAAGAACTTTTTTTCTACTGCATGTCCACCAGAGGTCACCATTGTTCTACACTAATCCAGGTAGCTTTTATATTCAATGAAGTGTTTTTAGAACTTCAGGTAAACCAACCCACAGTACTTTGGTGTAATAAAACATGCAGTAATTTTCATGAAATTTTAATGTGAACAATTGATTATTAGTAAAGCCTTAAGAATATCTATTCTTAGTAATTGCCTTATGGAAAGTGGAGGGAAAATGTTGATGTTTGATAACAGCTGTTTTCATCAGTTATGGCAATTTTAAGATTTAAAGTAACCCAAGAATAAATGTCAGCATTTTTGTGCTTAGGATTTTGTAATTATAAATAAAAAGTTTTCATTCTCGAAATATATGCATCCCTTTATAAAATTAATTTAGAAAGATATTTAATTTTTGATCTAGAAAAAAAAAAGTTCTGTTTAATATTGGAAATGGCATTGTTTTATCTCTTTGGAGAGAATTAAAGTGGCAAGTCTGCATTACAATGGAGGTTCATATCATGAGAATGAGTTTCACCAACCCCTAAACTATATAATGCAACATTATGAGCAAGAAAATAATTATTCTTTGGGATTCAGAACAAATTTAGGACTGAATCATGTATACTATGTTTAGTGAATTTTTGTGGGTATTTGACTGGACTTTTTGACAAACATTAGTAAATTCCTTAAGACTGTGATATATTATATATGAACAAAATGTAAATTTATTTATTAATTCAACATTTATTAAATACCTATTGCATGCAGTCTTGCACATTTAGTTTGATGATACTGACAATATTATGATCATTTTCCAATTGGATCAGACAAATCTCAGTGTCATCTTCTACTAGTAAAAGACATATTAAATTAAGGAAATTCTTTTCTGACACTTTAAAAATAAATTTTTCTGATATCTTTCCTTATATCTTTTTTGTATTATTTCCATTTCCCACTGTATCCCTCCTTCTGTCTTCCTCTCCTGACCCCAGCTATCCCTAATATCAAAGAATGAAAATTCTTGATTAATTAAAAAAAAACCCTCAGTCCATAAACTTTTGGCTTTGCTATCTGCTGTCACTTCACAACATTTAGGCTTGTTGCTTTAGCTTAGAAAGAAGAGATATTTGCTACTCCCCTGTCTCCCCAACCAAAATCTGACCTTGCAATTTAGGAACATGATTGAGAGATGCCAATAATGTTTTTGTCAATTAATTGTAATAATGAAGTGAATCTTGGTCTTCAGCATTCTGATCAAACTCTGAATTGAGAGCCATTAGTTTTCCACTCTTCATTTTATAATAACAATTTAATTTAACTAGCTGGACTCCACAGTAGCCAGTACAAATTCCTTTAGAGAGAGCTCTTCAAAAGAAGGGAGCATCTAGGTGAAATATAACTTCCTATACAGATGTTTTCAAGTCTTTTGGAAGCTTAAATTGTGGTCCAAAGCTCTTCCCTGTAACTTTTTTTTTTTTGCTGGCTTCCTTTCTGCTTGTTCCAGTGTGCCATTCACAACCTTCCAGGCCTGGAGCTGCCTTTCTTAAGTGCTTCCCTCCAGACTTTCATATTTCCCATTTGCTGGCAGCTTTGATCACCCTTACAGTAGGAGTCCTCTTGCACATGCTTCTACCAGAAGACAAACCTCTGGGTTGGGTGTGGTAGATCCAAGACACACAAAAAGCCTCATCATCTTTTCTCTGGTTCTTTGTTCCTATGTTACCTCTGCCCTTTCTTCACTTAGGGAATGAAGAAAATTTAGGCACTGTGAATGCTACATAAAATATGTTTATGCCCAAAGCATAAAAGTACTTGTGACTAGTTTCTTTCGGATTTGAAGGAGGTAATTTTCCACTTGTCTCATTTTTAGAATAGTGAACTATTTCCCCTTTTTTAAAAGTAGGGAATCTGCTGACTTAATTTGTATACAGTGCATATTGGAAAAAATAGACTTGCAATTAAGTTCCCCTAACAGTTTTTAGATACTTTTATAAACTATCCCACTAAATGGTTTTTTCAGAGACAGTTTTTGAATGGCCTGTATCCCTGAACAAGAGAATAATTTGAATAAGCTTTGATTGAGATTTTTTAAAAACAGATTTAAAGTGGTTTCATGATGGTTCTCTAAAAACATGTCACTAGACTTCCTTCCGGGGGTGGAGCCATGGTGGCGGAGATCAGACAGGAGTCTCTGTAACCTCCTCTAACCTTCCCTCAAACCAACAACATATGAAGACTCTAGACTGATTTTGAAGCAAAAATATCCATAATATCTGGAGGACAACACGATTCTAGAAGAAGATACTCTGGAAGAACCTCAAAACAGGACTGATCAGCACCAGAAATAATTCAATCAGTGGAGCTGCCCAGTACCTGAAATAATTCAATCAGCAGAACTGCCCCAGGGTGAACTAAAGCAGAACTGCCCAGCACCTGACATAATTCAATCAGCAGAACTGCCCAGTTCCTGAAATAACTCAATCAGCAGAACTGCCCCAGGGCAAATTAAAGCAGCTGTCCCACCTTTGCCCTAAACAGACCTCACACCTTTAAAAAAAAGAATAAAAAACCAAAAAGAGCTCTCACCATAGACAACTTTTATGGAGAGAGGGAAGAACAGACCTCAAATCCTGAGGCCCCTAAAGGTAAAGCAACTCCAGAAAAAAGCCCCAAAGAGAGACATAAACTGGTCTCCATGTCACAAGGCTTTCTTTGAAGATTGCATAAAAAATCTTAAAAGAGAGTTAGAAGAAACATGGGGAAATGAAATGAGATCACTGCAAAATAAAATAGAAAAAATGGAAAAAGAATGCAATGAACAAAAAAATGAAAAGATAGAGAAAAACATGAAATATCTCCTAGGAAAAACAACTGACCTGGAAAATAGATCTAGGAGAGACAATCTAAGGATTATAGGGCTTCCTGAAAGCCATGATGAAAAAAAGAACCTAGACACTATCTTCCAGGAAATTATAAAAGAAAACTGCCCTGATATTTTAGACCCAGAAGGCAAAATACTCCTTGAAACAATCCACCGATCACCTCCTGAAAGAAACCCAAAAATTAAGTCCCCCAGAAATATCGTGGCTAAATTCCAGAACTATCATACCAAGGAAAAGATATTGCGAGAAGCCAGAAAGAAACAATTTAAATATCGGGGAGCCACAATTAGGATCACACAGGACCTAGCAGCTTCTACTTTGAAGGATCGAAGGGCCTGGAATCAGATATTCCGAAGGGCAAAGGAACTTGGATTACAGCCAAGAATAAGTTACCCAGCTAGAATGAGCATTATCTTCCAGGGAAGAAGATGGTCATTCAATGATATAGGAGAATTTCACCTATTTCTACTGAAAAGACCAGAACTGAACAAAAAATTTGATTTACAAACACAGAACACAAGAGAAACATAAAAAGGTAACAAGAAAAAAAAAACTCTTGAGAACTATATTTATGTTATAGATACTTATAGAATGAGGGTTGATTTTATAAATCTATTATTACATTATGACTATGATTACTGTGATTTTATGATTATTATCATATGTTTATTGTGGTTTTATGATTGTTATGATATGATAAACTGAAAAAGAAATTAGAGGTAGAAAAGGGATAACACTGGAAGAAGAGGAAAAGGAGGTAAAATAAGGGAAATTACATCACATGTAGAGGCAAAGAAAACCTATAATGATTGAGGGGAGAAAAGGGAGGGGAATGAGAATTGGGTTAATCTCCATCTCATCAGATTTGGCTCAGAGGGAATAATAGACGTACTTATAAGGAAACAGGAGGGAAAGGGGGGAAAAAGGGGTGGGTGGGGCTCTAAAGGGGAAGGATTGTTTGAGGGAAGTGGTTTTCAAAAGCAAAATAGTAGGGAGGAGGAAAAGGGGATAAGAAAGAGAAAAGCATAAGCTAGGGTAAATAAGATGGCAGGAAATACAGAATTAGTTATTTTAACTGTGAATGTGAATGGAATGAACTCTCCCTTAAAGCAGAAGCAGATAGCAGATTGGATTAAAAACCAGAATCCAACAATATGTTGTATACAAGAAACACATCTAAAACATAGAGATACATACAGGGTGAAGGTAAAAGGCTGGAGCAAAATCTATTATGCTTCAGGTGAACAAAAAAAAGCAGGGTAGCAATCCTGATCTCAGACCAAGTAAAAGAAAAGATAGACTTAATTAAAAGAGACAAAGAAGGAAATTATATCTTCCTAAAGGGTACCATAGATGATGAAGCACTATCAATACTAAACATATATGCACCAAGTGGTATAGCATGGAAATTCCTAGAGGAAAAGTTCAGAGAGATACAAGAAGAAATAGACAGCAAAACTATAATAGTGGGGGATCTCAACCTCCCTCTCTCAGAGCTTGAAAAATCAAACCACAAAATAAATAAGAAAGAAGTTAAGGAGGTAAACAAAATGTTAGAAAAGTTAGGTATGATACATCTTTGGAGGAAATTAAATGGAGGCAGAAAGGAGTTTACTTTTTTCTCAGCAGTCCATGGAACTTATACAAAAATTGACCATGTGTTAGGACACAAAAACTTCTAAATCAAATGCAGGAAGGCAGAAATAATAAATGCATTTTTTTAAGATCATGACGGAATAAAAATCACATGCAATATAAGGCCAGGAGAAAATAGACCAAAAACCAATTGGAAACTAAATAATTTTATCCTAAAGAATGAATGGGTGAAACAGCAAATTACAGACACAATTACTAATTTCATCCAAGAGAATGAAAATAATGAGACAACATACCAAAATTTGTGGGATATAGCCAAAGCGGTAATAAGGGGAAATTTTATATCTCTAGATGGTTATTTGCATAAAATAGAAAAAGAGAAAATCAATGAATTGGGCTTGCAACTAAAAAAGCTAGAGAAAGAACCAATTAAAACCCCCCAATCAAATACCAAACTTGAAATCTTAAAAATAA
>JAJPUD010007360.1:0-55890 GCA_023553655.1 Myrmecobius fasciatus | reverse complement strand
ATTTTGTTTTCCTTCTTAGCTTGTTTTTTCTTCTCTTTCTAGATCTGATGTTTCTTGTGCAGTAAGATAACTGTATAGATATGTATACATGTATTGTATTTGTCATATAATTTATCCTATTTAGCATGTATTAGATTACCTGTCATGTAGGCATGGGGGGTGGGGGGAAGGAGGGGAAAAGCTTGGGAAAAAAAAGTTTTTGCAAAGGTCAATGTTGAAAAATCACTCATATGTTTTGTAAATAAAAAGCTTTATAAAAAAATAAAAAAATAAAAAACATGTCACTATCCTTTAAGTGTATATAGTTTTACATCAAATAATGAAGATGAATCCTACACTCTTTTTAAGAACTTACATGATTACAAAAGAAATGGAAATATTGGGATGAGGTAAGTTTGCAAAATAGTTGGTGACAGAGCATGGTACACTGGAAAGAATATTCATTTTGGAGTCAGAAAACTTGAATTCCAATCTCAGCTCTGGCACTTATTACCTCTGTGACCCTAGATGAGTACCTTAGCATTTCTGGATCTTAGTTTACTCTTATGTAAAATTAAAGAGTTGGACTTGATGAGTTCTCTCAGGCCCCTCCCATCTGTAAAACATACAGTTTTGTTCTTTCTGAGTCTGAAATTGTCATAGTAACAATGTACCCAAGAAAAAGTATATCCTCAAGCACAACAGTAGAACAGAAGAAGTACGAGGCTAAAATGGTTGTTTATCATTTTCATTTTAAAGATACAACCGTATAACTTGTTTTAGACTCAATCTAATAACTCTGTGACCTTGGGCCTCTCCTAATTTACCATCTTTTTCATCCCTTTGTCCCCTTTCCTCTTATCCTACCATCTCTGCCTTCTCAGTAGCCTAGTCATTTTTTTCCCACAGCTTCTATCAATCTCTCAATTTTATTCATGTCCTAAAACTTTATTAAACACCCATTCAAAAAAGAGTCAGTTGTATGTTTCTGTTATACAAGCCATACTTAGCCCAATATTCTCTTTTTCTTCACCTACTCACCCATCTTTAAACACTTTAAAATGCCTATCACAAAAAAATAATTTTGAGATTTTAAACCTGACTAGGAGAAGAATGATAATATTATAGAAATGAGGTACTCAGAAGTTAAAGGTAGTTTTGAGGTTGGGTGGCTAAGAAATTCAATTTTAGACTTGTTGAGTTTGAGTTGATAAGTCCTTTTTTCCCTCAATTTATTTTTCCAAATACTTGCAAAGATACTTTTCAACATTCACCTTTGCAAAACCTTACATTCAAATTTTTTCTTCCTCCCTCTCCCTCTCCCCAAGACAGCTAGCAATCTGATACAGGTTAAATATGTGCAATTTCTTTTATATCTATTTCCATATTTGTTATGCTTTGTGAAAATAATCAGATCAAAAGGGAAAAAATCACAAGAAGAAAAAAACAAGCTATCAAACAAACAAGAAAAATAAAAAGATGAAAATACTTTGCTTTGATCTACATTCAGTGTTCATAGTTCTCTCTGGATGTGGATGCCACTTTCCATCCCAAGTCTATTGGAATTGGATAGGTCTTTCAAGAGAGAAGATATATATCTAGCAAGTCAGGATATGGGAGTAGAGAAAGAATAGGGCTAGAACTAGACATGTGGAATTCATTTGCATGTTAAAACCAAAATAGGTGAGATTTTTGAAAAAGAAAGTCTAAATAAGAAAAGAGGACCTGAGAATTGAGCCTTAGTGAATGCTCATCTTTAGAGGAGGAGGAAGAGAAGTCATTGAATGAAACAGAATAATGTTTTTCTCAGATACTTAATATGTCATATAATTGCACATGTATAACCTTTCTTAAATTGCTTAGTGGCTCAGGAAGGAAGGAGGGAAAAGAATTTGGAACTCCATTTTAAAAAAAATGTTAAAATTGTTTTTACATGTAATTAGAAAAAATCAAATATTCATTTGGGAAAAAGGATATATCTCTATATATCTCTCAACAAAATGAGAGTTACCAGTTTCCTTTTCTTTTTTTTATACTTGTGAAATAGTTCTTTTGCAACTGTACAAGTATCTAGCTGTGGTTAGGGAATAATTCAAAGTGATATCAGGAGGCAAGGGACAGGGTCCCATTTTGTGGGCCCCTATTGTTCTTATAGCTCTCTAACTAGGTTTACCAGTAGTTTTAATTACGAAAAGAATCCCTAAAGACTTTTTGTAAATTATTCTAGTCTCTTACAGTTTCAGTTATTTATCTTCTAGTTTAGCTCTGGTTGCTTCAAGACTCCATCCATTTGTAGGATATAATGCCATAATCCCATCTCAAACACTTTATCATTCTGGACAATAGCATTTGGAAATATAATCTTTCCTTTTGCTCAGAGCCTGAATCTCTTTCTGGTGGATTATTTCTGATGCACTTGAAGCTGCCATAATGCTTCATTGTAGTAGCAGAGATGCAGCTTTGGGATTGAGGGAAGGACACTGGATTTGAGTACAGGAGGCCAATATTAGAATCCTGCTTCTTGACTCTTGAGAGCTAAATGATCTTGGGTAGGTCACTTGCTGTATCTTAGCCTCCTCATCTGTAAAGTAGAGATAATATCCTGTTTGAGAGAGTTATCATGAAGACAGTACTTTGGAAATAGTGTCAACAAATGAGTGACTATTAGCAGAATGTGCCTGGGCTCCATCACTTATTTGCTCCAGGCCCTCAGGCAAGCCATAGACCCTCTCTGACTTTTCATTTTCTTTTTAGCAAAATGGAAAGAATGGTTTCTGTTTGGTCTAATTCCAACTCCTCAGAGCTTTTGTGAGACCAGACCAAGATGATGTACAGGAAAGGACTATGGGAATTGTTAGGTGTGATCCTAATTTGAGGGAGTCTTCTTTTCTGAATATAGTCCACTTTAGAACATGAGGAATATATGAGAGGCTTGGTGAAAGTCAGAACTGGAACACCTTTACAGCCAGGTAAAAGAACTTCATCTCTCTGGGAATCAGCTTTCTCATCTGTAAATAAGAGGCATTACTTGTATAACCTTCCCTACGGGTTATTGTGGAGATCAAATGATATTTTGTATGGAAAAGTGCATTGTCACTTAACTCCCCACTACCCGAATGACTGCCAACTTGTAACCATCATCTCATCCTGACAAAACAATAACCCACAGCTCTTCAAGGGATCTCTAAAAGTACATTAGAGCCTTTCCTTCCTCTGGATCTTTCAGTATTCTTCAGGTACCAATACAGCGTCTTGGCTGTGCGTCTGCCATCTTTGCTTTACTTCTGTGAGATGCCCACCTTTTCTTCTTGTAATGCATTTCCTGAAGAGTTTTTACATGCAACCCATGAGACTCGGAATATTGTGTATAGCCATCCATTAAAAGCATGTTCCAGGTAGGTAGTATCTTAGTCTGAATAAAGCCCCATAAACTAGTGTGGGTGCTTTATTTCTAATGTTTTAAAACTCTTCTAAGCACACTTGAAAACTCCAGAAATTATGAACTATCTGAGATAAGGCATCTCTTTGAGTTTTAAGCTAATTAAGATCATTGACAGGTAACAGTCACAAGTACACACCTTGAGTAAGGGATTTTTGATGGTGTCAGCAATACTTCTAGCCTACATACCTCAGTGAGACCAACTGTATTTTAAAATCTTAGTCAAGTACAAGATATTTTTACCTGAGCAAGCACAGGAATAATTATGCTTACACCCTCAAATGCATAGATAAAAAGTTCCTTGGAAAAATCCACAGAGAGGAGATGTGCTTGATTAGGCCTTTATTTATTAATATTCTGACAGCCTCAGGCCTCTCACCAGCTTGTAGAATTTAAAGGTAATCCCCCAAAAGCAAACTTATTTCATATTCATATTGTAGAGAGTTTCTTTTCTTAATAAATGACTTATTTCCTCTATGAGGACAGGGAGAACTGAGGAAAACTCTGATAGAAAATGATACCTAGATAAATAGATAGATGTAGTATTAAATATGTTCATTTCAAAGATGGCTGAATGAAGTTTACACAGTGATATGGTGTAGTTATATTTATTTAATTGCCTCCTCCTTCCCCAGGGACCATCATTTTTGGTGTTTCAGAGAAAATGGCTTGTTCCTTATTTTCGTTTATAAATGGCCATCTGTTTAAAAATGTAGAAAATTATTTTTATTACTATTATGAAGTTGAATTGTCCCTGAGTTCACATAATGTCTAGTAGCTAATTAATAAATAATATCTATAAAGTGCCTTAAGGTTTCCTAAGTGCTTCACAAATATTATCTCTTTTATCCACCATCCTTTTAGTAGTTTAAAATGCCTACAGATCTTTTGCTAAAAGTAGATAATAATGGGAGAGGGAAAGCAGTTGAGAAAGTGATGATCGTAGCCTTACATTGGAGTCTGGAGTTGGACAGTAGAATGTTATTTTATTTAGCTTGACCAACTAAAAGAAGGTCATAATGACATTTATCTATTTTTCATTGATCTGGCATACACATCTATTTTGTGATGAATTTTTCATCTTATGTTTAGCTTGGAAAGGCACTGATGCATATTGTTGTTATTTTTTCCCTCAATAGTATTTTATTTTTCCAAATACATGTATAGTTTCCAACATTCATTTTTGTAAGATTTTATGTTTCAAGCTTTTCTTCTTCCCTTCCTTACCTTCCCTCTCTCCAATTCAGAAAGGAATCTGATATATGTTAAACATGTATAATTCTTTTAAACATATTTCCATATTTGTCATGGGGTACAAGAAAAAAAATTGAATCAAATGAGAAAAAAACCACGAGAAAGAAAAAGCAAAGAAAAACAAACAAAAAGGTGAAAATACTATGCTTTGATCTACATTCAGTCTCTATCTCTGGATATGGATGGCATTTTCCATCCTAAGTCTATTGGAATTGCCTTAAATAACCTCATTGCTGAGAAGAGTCAAGTCCATCATAGTTGATCATCATATAATCTTTTGTTACTGTGTACACTGTTCCATTCGTTCTGTTCACTTCATTCAGAACATTGATGCGTGTTGTATAATGCCCCAGTGAATTCTGGTGTATTGCTTGAATCTCTATCAAGTAATTCTGGCTCCTGGGACAAGCACCATAAAATACAGGGAGCTCATTAAGGGACTCTTGAAACTATTATTTTTTAAAAAATAAGTACACATATTTAACTGCAAATTGTACTCTCTCCCTCCTTTGCAGGGAATTATTTTGTGGTTTTTCATATGTTAACAGTGAAAGTTCAAGTCCTTGGCAGACATTAATACATGGGATATAATTGTATTTATTTTTTACTGTGATATGCCAGTTTATTAAGCGATTTACCAGTTTTTTTGTAGTCTTAGTCTTAGATTGTTTACAATTCATTGTAATTACAAATAATGCATCTACATATGTATGTTTTAAAGAGATCTTTTGTCTCTTTATAATATTCTTGAAGTGTATTGTATTAAATTGTTGTTGTTGGCTTAACAGACACCAAATAAAATGGACATTTCCATATACATATGTATTGGGGATCTGGTGCATATCTAGACCATATCAACTTGCTTCCTGAAGAATCAGGATGACATGTGAGGGAAATGCCTTGGAGAAACTGGAACATGTGCTGATATTCTGTAATTACAGGATTAGCCAGCCAGAACCATCTTATTACACATAGCAGAACAGAAAAAGAGGACTTTACACGGACCATGAGTCTCTATTTGGTATAGCTTGCTTTTCTTTTTAAATATATGATACATTCAAAGCAGAAAAATGGAAATATTTTCTTCTTGTCTGTAATTCTTTTGGGCATCCATCCCTTTTATTCTTTTTATGTGCATCTAAAAAGCTTCAGTTACTCTCCTTTCTTTTTCATTTTTGGTGATCCTATCCCTAACCTCTTTCTTTTATTCCTGCCAGCTGAAAAAGAAGAGAAAATCATTGTAACAAATGTGCATAGTAAAGTAAAAACAGATTCTCATGATCTCTTATCTGCATCTTGGGTGCATCACCTTTCTTTCAGGACATGGGTAGCATGTTTCATCATTGGTCCTCTGGAATGATGGGTTGATCAATGCATTAATCAAATGTCTTAAGTCTTTCAAAGTTGTTAATGTTTACCATGCTGTCATTGTAAAAGCTGTTCTAGTTTTTTTTTACTTCATTCCCTATCAGTTCATACAATTTTTCTAAGAATGCTATTATTATTTTCTCTTCACATGACATGTCATACTCCCTTAATTTGTACTGTCCAATCCTAATTAAGCTATATTTTATTTTTAGTTAAAAGTTGTTTCTATAACATTGTCATATATGAGTCTACATGACAGCATGCTTAGTGACCTCAGTAGCTCCCATGAATTTAATTATCATCTCTGTATTGTTCCCTCTCAAATCTACTTGTCCAAAAAAGATAATAGTGAATGTTAGAGGGGATATGGGAAAACTGGGACACTAATACATTGTTGGTGGAGTTGTGTACTGATTCAACCATTCTGGAGTAATTTGGAACTATGCCCTAAGGGCTATCAAACTGTGCATACCCTTTGATCCAGAATTGTGTCTATTAGGCCTATATCTGAAAGAGATCATTAAAGAGGGAAAGAGACCCCCATGTGCAAAAATGTTTGTGGCAGCCTTTTTTGTAGTGGCAAGAAACTGGAAACTGAGTGGATGCCCATCAACTGGAGAATGGCTGAATAAGTTATGGTATTTGAATGTTATGGAATATTATTGTTCTGTAAGAAACAACCAGCAGGATGATTCCAGAGAAGCCTGGAGAGACTTACATGAACTGATGCTGAGTGAAATGAGCAGAACCAGAAGATCATTATACACGACAACAGCAATACTATATGATGATCAATTCTGATGGACATGGCTCTCTTCAACAATGAGATGATTCAGGCCAGTTTTAATGACCTTGTGATGAAGAGAGCCATCTACACCCAGAGAGAAGACTGTAGGAACAGAGTGTGGTTCACAACATAGCATTTTCACTTTTTTGGTTATTGTTTGATTACTCTTTGGTTTTCTTTCTCATTTTTTTCTCTTTGATCTGATTTTTCTTGTGCAGCATAATAATTATGGAAACATGTATAGAGCAATTGTATATGTTTAACATATATTGGATTATTTGCCGTCTAGGGGAGGGAGTGGGAGGAAGACAGGGAAAAATTTGGAAGATAGGGAAAAATTTGAACACCAGGTTTTGCAAGGGTGAATGTTGAAAATTATTTATGTGTATGTTTTGAAAATAAAAAGCTTTAATAAATAAATCTACTTGTCCTTCCACAACCTCTCTGTTTTTAACTCCAATTTCATACCTCCAAATGCCCTTCAGACATCATGAACTAGATGCCCAGTAGACATCTTAAACTCAACATGTCCAAATTGAACTCATCTTTTACCTAAATCCTCACTTCTCTCCTACTTTCTCCATTATTGCCAAGGGCAACACCATCCCAGCAGTTCCTAAGATTCACAACTCAGGTGTCATCCTGGATTCCTCCCTCTCTCTCATTCTCCCCATATCCGATCTGTTACCAGTATCTCCTTTTAAAAATTTTTATTAAAGTTTTTTATTCACAAAACAATATGCATGGGTAATTTTTCAACATTGACCCTTGCAAAACCTTCTGTTCCAAATTTTCCTTTCATTCCCTCCCACACCCTCCCCTAGATGGCAGGTAGTCCAATACATGTTAAATATATTATAATATGTGTTAAATCCAATATATGTATACATATTTATACAGTTATCTTGCTGTGCAAGAAAAATCAGATCTACAGGAAAAAAATGTGAGAAGGGAAACATAATGCAAGCGAACATCAATAGAGAGCATAAAAATGTTATGTTGTAGTCCACATTCATATCCCTCTCTCTGGGTGTATATGGCTTTCTTCATCACTGAACAATTGGAACTGGTTTGAAACATTTCATCATTGAAGAGAGCCACATCCTTCAGAATTGATCTCCTGGTTCTGCTCATTTCACTCATCATCAGTTCATGTAAGTCTCTCCAGGCCTCTCTGAAATCATCCTGCTGGTCATTTCTTACAGACCAATAATATACCATAACATTCAAATTCAGCCATTCTCCAGTTGATGGGCATCCACTCAGTTTCCAGTTTCTAGACACTACAAAAAGGGCTGCCACAAACATTTTTGCACATGTGGGTCCCTTTCCTTCCTTTAAGATCTGTTTGGGATCTTAGTAGAAACACTGCTGGGTCAAATGGTATGCACAGTTTGATAACTTTTTGAGCATAGTTCCAAATTGCTCTCCAGAATGGTTGGATCCGTTCACAGTTCCACCAACAATGTATCAGTGTCCCAGTTTTCCCACATCCCCACCAACATTCATCATTATCATTTCCTGTCATTTTAGCCAATCTGACAGGTGTATAGTGCTATCTCAGAGTTGTCTTAATTTGTATTTCTTTAATCAGTAGAGCATTTTTTCATATGATTAGAAATGGTTGTAATTTCTTCATTTGAAAATAGTCTGTTCATATCCTTTATTGATTGGAGAGTGGCTTGAATTCTTATAAATATGAGACATTTCTCTATATATTTTAGAAATGAGGCCTTTATCAGAACCCTTAAATGTAAAGATGATTTCCCAATTTGATGCTTCCCTCCTAACCTTGCTGCATTAGTTTTGTTTGTGCAAAAACTTTTTAACTTAATATAGTCAAAATTATCTATCTGGTGTTCAATTAAGAGTTCCATTTCTTCTTTGGATACAAATTCATTCCTTCTGAACAGGTCCAAGAGGTAAACTATCCTATGTTCCTCCAATTTGATTTTAATATCACTCTTTATATCTAAATCATAAACCCATTTAGATCTCATCTTGGAATGTGGTGTTAGGTGTGGGTCAAGCCCTAATTTCTTCCATACTAGTTTCCAATTTTCCCAGAAGTTTTTGTCAAATAGTGAGTACTTTTCCCAAAAGCTGGGGTCTTTGGATTTATCAAACACTAGATTGCTATAGTTATTGCCTATTTTGTCCTGTGATCCTATCCTATTCCACTGATAGACTACTCTATTTCTTAGCCAGTAACAAATGGTTTTGATGACCACTGCTTTATAATATAGTTTTAAATGTGGTACAGCTAGGCCACCTTCATTTGCTTTTTTTTCTCATTAATTTCATTGAATTCTTGACCTTTTGTTCTTCCAGATGAATTTTGTTGTTATTTTTTCTAGGTCAGTAAAATAATTTCTTGGGAGTTTGACTGTTATAGCACTAATTAAATAGATTAGTTTAGGTAATATTGTCATCTTTATTATATTTACTTGGCCTCTCCAAGAACACTTGATATTTTTCCATTTGTTCAGATTTAACTTTATTTGTGTGGAGAGTGTTTTGTAGTTTAGTTTGTATAGTTCCTGACTTTTCCTTGCCAGATAGATTCCCAAATATTTTATACTATCTATAGTTATTATGAATGGAATTTCTTTTTCTATTTCTTGCTGCTGAACTTTGTTGGTAATATATAAAAATGCTGATGATTTATGTGGATTTATTTTGTATCCTGCAACTTTGCTAAAGTTGTAAATTGTTTCTAGTAGTTTTTTAGTCAAGTCTCTAGGGTTTTCTAAGTATACCATCATGTCATCTGCAAAGAGTGATAATTTGGTTTCCTCATTACCTACTCTAATTCCTTTTATCTCTTTGTGTTCTCTTACTGCCAAAGCTAACATTTCTAATACTATATTGAATAGTAATGGTAATAGTGGAAACCTTGTCTCACCCCTGATCTTATTAGGAATGGTTCCAGTTTATCCCCATTACATATGATGCTTGCTAATGGTTTTAAATAGATGCTACTCACTATTTTAAGGGAAAGTCTATTTATTCCTATACTCTCTAGTGTTTTTAATAGGAATGAATGTTGGATTTTATCAAATGCATTTTCTGCATCTATTGAGATAATCATATTGTTTTTGTTAATTTGGCTATTGTTATAGTCAATTATGCTAATAGTTTTCCTAATATTGAACCAGCCCTGCATTCCTGGTATAAATCCAACTTGGTCATAGTGTATTATCCTGGGGATGATTTTCTGTATTCTCTTTCCTAATATTTCATTTAAGATTTTTGAATTGGTATTCATTAGGGAGATTGGTCTATAATTTTCTTTCTCTGTTTTGTCCTATCTGGCTTAGCTATCAGCACCATGTCTGTGTCATAAAAGGAATTTGATAGGAGTCCTTCTTTCCCTACTTTTTCAAAAAGTTTATATCGTATTGGATTTAATTGTTCTTTAAATGTTTGGTAGAATTCACATGTAAATCCATCTGGTCCTGGTGATTTTTTTCTTAGGTAATTAATTAATAGCTTGTTCTACTTCTTTTTCTAAAATGGGAGCTATTTAAGTAATTTATTTCATCTGTTGTTAATCTGGGCAATCTATATTTTTGTAGGTATTCCTCCATTTCACTTAGGTTATCAAATTTATTGGCATAAAGTTGTGCAAAATAACTCCAATTATTGCTCTAATTTCCTCTTCGTTGAAGGAAAGTTCTGCCTTTTCATTTTTGAGACTAATAATTTGATTTTCTCTTTCCTTTTTCTAATCAAATTAACTAGAGGTTTATCTATTGTGTTGATTTTTTCATAAAACCATCTTAGTTTTATTTATTACTTCAATACTTTTTTACTTTCAATTTTATTAATCTCTCCTTTTATTTTTTAGAATTTCAAGTTTGGTATTTGATTGGGGATTTTTAATTTGTTCTTTTTCTAGCTTTTTTAGTTGCAAGCCCAATTCATTGATCTTCTCTTTCTCTGTTTTATGCAAATAAGCATCTAGAGATATAAATTTTCCCCTTATTACCACTTTGGCGACATCCCACAAATTTTGGTATGTTGTTTCATTATTGGCCAGTGTCCCTTGAATATACTCTATTCTTGTCTCCTTTGACGCTGCCCCAACTCTGGTGCAGGCCCTCAGCACCTCTCACTTGGACTGTTGAAACAGATGGCTGATGGGTCAGTCTGTCTCAAGTATGTCTCCTCTCCAAATCATCTTTCATTTAGCTGCCAAAGTGACTTATTTTTCTAAAGGTATGATCACATCATCTCTCTTTCTTATTCAGTAAACTCCGATTGCTCCCTAGCATCTCCAGAATAAAATATAAAATCCTCTGTTTGCTATTCAAAGCCCTTCATATTCCTGCAACTCCCCTCATTCCCTTCTCTACCTCTGCAGCCTTTTAATCTTCTTATACCTTACTTCCTGCAATCTTGTGACATTTGCTCTTCCACAAGTAGGACATGTATGTTATGGCTCTGAGCATTTTCTCTGACTATACTTTTTGTCCTCCTCCTCTTCCTTTTTCTCTTCCTCTTTCTCCTCCTCCTTTCTTATTATTAATTTATTTTTTTCACTTTTATGTAAAGGTAGTTTTCAACTTTCATTTTTGTAAGATTTTTAGTTCCGATTTTTTTCCTCTTCCTTCCTTACCTCCTTTCTCCACAAGGCAACAAGCAATTTGATATAGGTTATACATGTCAATCATTGTAAACACATTTCCATATCAGTTATGTTGTGCAAGAAAAACCAGAACAAAAGGGAAAAAAAACATCAGAAAGAAAAAGGAAATAAAAAAGATGAAAATAGTATGCTTTGATCTACACTCAGTCTCCACAGGTCATTCTCTGTATGTGCATGACATTTTCCATCATGAGTCTTTTGGAATTGTCTTGGATCGCTGTATAGCTGAGAAGAGCTAAGTCTTATAGTTGATCATCACATAATCTTGCTTTTACTGTGTACAATGTTCTGTTTCTATTCACTTCAGTCAGCATTGGTTCATATAAGTCTTTCCAGACTTTTCTGAAATCAGTCTTCTCATCAGTTCTTATAGAACGATAGTATCCAATTCTATTCATATATCGCAACTTGTTCAGCCATTCCTTAATTGACAAGCTTCTACTCAATTTCCAATTCTTTGCTGTGACCAAAAGGACTGATAAAAACAATTTTTCCACAAGTAGATCTTTTTCCCTTTTTATGATCTCTTTGGGATATAGAACCAGCAGTGGCACTGCAGTATCAAAAGGTAGCACAGTTTGATATTACTTTGGGCATAGTTACAAATTGCTCTCCAGAATGATTGGATCAGTATACAACTTCAACAACAATATATTAGTGTCCTATTTTTCCCACATTCTGTACAACATTTATCATTATCTTTGGCTGTCATCTTTCTGACTATCCTTCTTGCCTGGAATTCTCTCTCTTCATTTTTGCCTCCTGGCTTCCCTTGCTTCCTTCCAACTAAAATCCCATCTTCTATGGGAAGCCTTTACCAACCCCTCTTAATTCTACTTCCTTACCTCTGTTAATTATTTCCTTTTTATCCTGTATATAGTTTGTACATATCTGTTTTTTTTTTTTGTTTTCTGCCCCATTAAATAGTGAACTTCTTGAGGCTGGGAACTGTCTTTTGCTGTTTTCTGTAGGAAAATGCCTGGTGTATAGTAAGTGCTTAATAAATATTAATTGACTATTGACATTTTTAAATGACACTAAATAATAATTAATTTTTCTTTTTATTGGCTTAATTTTTGACAGAACTGATTAGCCATTTTGACATTATGTATAATTTATGTATAATTTATTATTTATAAAATAATTTCCTTATTTATAAAATAGAGATCATAATAGTGCTTCCCTGCTTACCTCCTTGGATTGTTTTGAGAACCAAGATAATGTATTTTTTAAAAATTATTTCTAACATTCATTTAAAAATTTTGAGTTCCATATTCCCTCCCTCCTTCCTACACTGTCCCCACCCCTTGAGAAAGCAAGCATTGTATCAGTTATACATGTGAAAAGATGCAAAACATATTTTCATATAAGTGCAGAAAAATAATAAAAGGCATTACTTCAATCTGCACTCCAACTTTATCAGTTGAGATAATATTTGTAAAGTGCTTAGCAAGTGCCTGACACATAATAAGCACTACGTAAATATTAGCTATTACTATTGTAAAAAATTATGGCAAAGTGCTTTGCTTATAGTAGTACTGGGAAGATGATAGTAGCTATTGAAAATGTTGTTATCCCCATTATACATAAAAAGAAACTGAGGCTCAGGAAAATTAAGTGATTTGCTCAAGATGGTATAGCAGATAAGTGTTAGAGGCAGGACTCACACTGGCGTTTCTCATTCTAAGTTCAAGGTTCCTTCTCCTGTGCTCTGTTGCTTCTTCTATAGAAGCCATCTTAAATTGAAACAAGGAATAGATATCCCCTCTACCTCAAAGATACTTCCAAAGTCTGTTTTTCTGACTCTCCAAAGAAGGGAAAACCTTCAGAATGTCTACTAGAAACACAATATAGTGCATATAGTATGATGCTGTTCTCTGGTCTGCTTTTTTACTGAGGTAAAAACTTCAAGAAGTAGGCAGTGGGCCTTGGGGCAGGGAGATCTGAGTTCATATTCAGCCATGGATACGTTAGTAGCTGTGTAACCTTGGGCAGTCATTAAATGGCTGCCTGCCTCAGTTTCCTTATCTGTATAATGAGGATGATTATAGCACCTATTTCCCAGGCTTGTTGTGAGGATCTAATGAGGTGATATTTGTTAAGCCCTTAACATAGTATCTGACATAGAATAAATGCTTATTCCCTTCCCTCTTCTTTCCTCTATGCTGTTTGCATTTATAAAAAGATGAGATACATGTTTGATTTTATAGTTTATTATGGCTAGTGTTTAAGTACTGACTGATTTTAATGTGACTGGGCTTATCTTTCCTTCTACCCAGATCACCTAATGGGGAGACACTGGGGACCTGCTTCTGGGAAAAGACCTTCTGCATTTGCCTACTACATGGGTGAGAGCAGCCTCATCTGGCTTTGAAGCCAATTGAAAAGGCTGTTTTCACCCATATAAGGACTAATTTTCACCCCCTTTTAGGCCCTGTGGCTTCAACATTTGGACCTGGGGTTTGGATCTGGTCTGTTTCATTTTTCCTTTTCAGTTCTAAACATAGGAAATGAATTTCTGGGCCCTAGACTTCAGGTCACACGTGAGCAGTATTCCAGACAGGATATTGTAGCTGGACCAGCAGAGAAAGCAGGGTGCTCGGGGACTCAAGCCCACAGGATTCTTGTACTTGGAACTTGGTAGGATTTTCTTACACAGGAATTGAGTTTAGCTGTGATAAAGTCTCCTTCAATTTTCAGAGACTAAGGTAGTTTTAGAGGGGATTTACCTCCAGATATTGGAGAGGATGTTTCAATGTTTGTTCTTGCTATACTTTTGAAGTGAGTATTCCTTTGTAAAAAAAAAAAAGAGAAACAACAATCTGTTAAGTGGTTAAGTAAAACAAGGATTCAGGGATTGCCTTAAAAATGAGGGAACACAATTGATGGATACTGGATCCATGGGGACTGGATCCAATGGCAGTGAGATTCTGAAACTCCAAAAAGGGAACTGGAAAAGCCTGGAGCAGGTCTGAAAAGTAATGAACCCGACCAGGCAGTAGGGCTGAGAGAATTTATTGTTACATTGATGCTAGATAATCTTAATGCTAACCAGAAATTTTTGACTAATGTTAAATCACCTGTATAACAAATAGACCATCTGCCTCTTAATAATAATTAAAAGCTACTACTTTTTTAGTTGAGAATTTGCTGAAGTAAAACAAATACATGGGAGTAAATCAGAATTAGGATAAGACACTACAATTTGCAACCCAGTATTTATTCTACTTCAAATACTCTTTATTTTACTCTGGTAATTTTCCTCCTTGGCCCCCTCCCATAGGTGTGGGTATAAACCTGAACTATAGTTTTCCCTTTAGTCACATCTTCCTGTTTGCATTTGCTTCTTCCTAGGTCCTAAATACTATCTTTCTGCTGTTAGCTTGGTGTATTTACCGACTCACTTTTGTTTTCTTGGCTCAATCATTTGGCTTAACTTTCCTGAGTTTGGGCTTGACCCTGAAACCTCTAACAGAGGGGTCCATCAGGAATTACTGGAGCCTTTTCCCCTGATGCTTGAAAATGGAGTCTTTTTTTTCCTTTGGCTTCCTCCACTTTCAGATGAATTAGATAATCTTTAGTACTTTCAGTTTTCTTAGTAGGAAATTCAATAACAAAAATTGGATTTGGCGTATAACAAAAAAAAAATGTGAATGAGTTTTCTAAGCTATATGGATAGTTTTTCCTCTTTACCTTTGTGTATTCCCAGAAAGGAAAGGGAGATGGCGTAATTCAGTGGGTTATTATCTGTTATCATTATCGGTATCCTTGATGGCTGACACAACTGAATATCATTCAGGAAAGGCATGCTGATATTGATAAATCCCCAAAGGTATTAGAGGCTGTATCTCTAGATTGAATATTGTTATCCTACATAATTCTTTTCCATCATTCCTTTCAGTTCAAGTTTGTCCCAAAACTACATTCTTAATTTGGAAGTTCCCACCTTACCAGGACAGATTTAGAAATAGAACTTGTATAAAAATCTAGTGTTATATAGTTGAAATGTCTTTTGAAGAATCCTTGATATGTACATAGGATGCACCCATTGGTTCTTTTGGCTGCTTGTGTGCATTCCCACCTGTTTCAAATGCATTATATCCATTCCAGACTTTGATGATTATTCTGGGAATGAGAGAAAGGAAGTCTGAATAACATTGCTGCTTCTTCTATAGAAAGTCTGCTGTTCATGCCAGTATCAGAGCTCAGGCCCTGCAATCACATGCTGATAATGATGTGCCAAAAACCTGAACAGAGAAGGAAAAAAGAGAGGGAGAGAGAAGGAATTCATGGGCATGTATTTTCCAAGAAGAGAGCTTATATTAAGTATCTTGAAAAAGCATAAAGACCACCTGGGATGTTGAAATTTATGTACGGTAATGAGAAAATGCTGTCTGCAAGCAGCACTGTGTCAGAGAGTGACACCGGAGAGTAAAATTGAATTTGGTCTTATGGGAGGCATGGAAGAGACCATTTCAAATTGAGATTTTTGAGGCCTACTAATAATGTCCAGTCCTTTTCCCTCACCCTAGTTAGAAGTCTTGGTGATAGGTTATCTATCAAAGGACATGAGGCAGAATTGTCTGGAAAAGGAAGTAAAAGGGATTTGCTGGCATAGTACGAATGGAGATGTTAAATATTCTTTAACAGCTTCAGGCTTTACTAGTCTTCTGGATAACTGGGGACAGACATGGTGAATTGTGATCAGGTCTTTCTCTTCCTCTAAACAATGAGCTATTAGAAAAAAATCAAGCAAGCCTCATAGATTGGTGACAAGAAGACATGAGGGAAAAAACATTTGAATACATGTAGTCACTTCACAAGATCCATTATTTACACTAATTGTAACTATCTCTGTGTATGTTTATGTATATGTGTATATGCAGATATATATTCACTAACATTCAAATTCATACAAATGTGTATATAAAGCTATCTATATAAAGAGCTGCAGTTTCATTGGCATAGTTAACTTGTGCTGTTGAACTCTCTTCACTGTTGCAAATGAGCAATTTATTTTAGAGTTGCTCTTAGAATATTTTAGTGGAAGTTCCTTTTAGAGTAATTCAGAGTCTTATAGAATTGTTTAGTATGTATGGAAAGGTTAATTAACTTACTCACGGAATGCATTAAAGACAGGGACGCAGGTTAGTTCATTGGGAGTTGGCATGAGCCAGTCTGAGCCAGTTCTGTGGCTCCTGGCACAACAGAGGGACTTCCTGGGTCAGCAAGCAAACACCACAAAGGATATCTGGTATGTCAAACTTAAGGGATTCTCAGTCTGCTTCCTGGTTGCTTGATTCTGATTCCCAGGTCATTCTCTATAGTAAGGGGAGCTCAAGCAAATCAAAGTGGTTAGTAAAGTCATTAACCATTCCATTTTCACAGTACTCCTTTCCTGAGTAGGGTCTGAAGACTCTGGGTAACTAATTGATGTGGCAGGGTGTGATGGAGTGAAATTTGACTCTATGGTAGTACAATGGAAAGAGTGATGAATTTGTAATCAGAGGACCTGGATTTGCCATTTACTACCTGCATGACCTTGGATAAGTAATTTACTTTCTTTGGGCCTAAGTTTGTCCCTCTTTAAAATGAAGGACTTGGGTTAGATGACATTTAAGTTCCCTTTGAATGAGATGGGAAACTGAGGATTTCTCAGAATAATGATTGTGAGAGATTGGTAGGATTTTTAATTGGGGATCCTATTGCAGGAAAAGAGATAAATTGTGGCTTTTTAGAACATCAAAGGCAGGCCAGAATCTATCTGCTAGTTGCTGATTTGAAAAAGGGTCTGGTTGATATCAGCAGGCCTTGAGTGGGCGAGAAGTGCTTTGTTCTGGAGATTGGCAGGTCCTGGGAGTGGACCTCCCTTTCTCTCTCTATAAGTGTAGGCTCAGGTGAGAAGGGGGTGTGCACTCCTTCCTCTCCTTGGCGCTGGCCCAGAGAGGAATGACTGTCCCAAGGAATTTCATGAAGTTCAAATAAACTTCTAATCTTCACTTTGATAAATCTCTGAGAAAAGATTTTAAATTGGGAATCGTATTTTTATCCCACACACCTTCCATCTTAAATTGTAAGAGCTTTTCCTTATAATTCCATATTAGTCAACTAAGAGAGAGAAAATGCTCTATTAAAAATGTTTTCATGAAGAAAATAAATACTCCTATCTGGAGTGCCATGCCTTTGAAGAACAAGGCTAGCACAGCATGTGCCTCTCAAAAGGGAATAATGCCTGGGAACATTTTCCTCTTGATTGGGCCAAAATTAGAGAATTCACATTTTGAACTGAAGACAGCCAACCATGAGCTCTCATTATTTTGTGATTTTCATCTTAATAGAAAATAGACTTGAGCTTGATACGTGGGACCATTATTTATTTGTTGAGGCCTTAACTAATTTGAAATTCAGTATTGGACTAAAATCTATTCCTGCCAGAGCAAATATTCAGTTAGGACAAGCCTGACAAGATCATTAAATAAGGTGTAAGTTGGGGAACTTCTTGGAGGTTGAGCCTAACAAGGCTGTAGGCCTTACAGCAGGATATGAAAGTTTTGTGTTGCCTGAAAGCTAGAAATAGAATTAATGAGAAGACTGCTGTGTAAAAAGATCATCTTTATTAGTTAGTTTTCAGCTAAGAATTCAGCTAAGAATTTCAGAAATGTGAAAGAAGATCAGCTTTCTTTTAGTCCATTTCATGCATATTTTGGGCAGTGCAAAGGATCTTTACATTATAATGGGATTCAGGAGAATGCTTCCTCTCTATTTGTCTCCCAGACTTAGTTTGAGTTTTTGAAAAAGGATGGGGGGAGGGGGGGGAAGGTGGGGGAAGGTGGGAGAAAACAGCCTAGATGGGGGAAATATGGAGCAAATCTTATAAAAGTTACATCAGTTAACAAAGGAACCTTTTAGGAGTTTCAAGAATTTAAGCTTTCAAATCCAGAAGAGACTTTGTCGAAGCTTTCCTTAAAACATCAATGTATAATACCTCATTAATGAGTCTGCCTGAATGCCAATGAGAGGTTGCCACCACTTCGATGGGCTCAAAGCTTGTATGAAAAATGTTTATGAAATGACTACACTGATCATTGAACTTTACATAGCATCTACTTTTAATGACCTTTGATGAGACACTGCCTGGTCTTTCTTTATCTGGGAATTTGAAAATAAACAAGGCACTGTGTTAATGGAGTGTATCTGTTCTAGGGAATGACAAGATCAAATAGAAAATAGACAAAAGAATACACATTCCCTTTGATTAGCATGAAGGTTCAGATGGTAGGAGCTAAGGAAAGCTGAAAAATAGAAGTGAACTTGCTGGAAGGAACAGTTAGTCAGTTAGTCAACCAGGATTTATGAAGTACTTACTGTGCTCCAGACCCTCCAGGCCTTGGGCTACCAGATCCTTAATTGTGCCGGGGGGAATAGGATTTTGTTCCCTGGCTATCTGTCTAGGGGAAAAGAATGCTTCAACCCTGGGAGCTGTGAAGAACTCCTGTCCTTCTCTGTTTGATTAACTTTGCCCCAGGAGCAGCTAGGGTTACTTGTGGCTCCAGAACATAAGGCCTAGGTAGACTTAACTCCCATACTAACCTGTAGTGCTTTTAGATAGCAATTTGAAATTTACAAAGTGCTTGACTGTCTTAGTTGATAGTAGATTGGCACAACAATCCTACCTGGGAGATGGACAGGGCAGGCGTTATTGCTTATCATGTTCCATCTGAATTCACTAAGAATGACTAAGTACCTACAAGTACTAAGTGCCAGTGTTGGAGTAAACTCCAGAAGCTCTTTGGTACAATCCATACCCTATAGCTTTCACCTATACTCGGCCAAAATAAAAGCCTTGCTCAGGATTATTACAAAGGGCTTGTTTTCACATTTCAACTTGGCTCTTCTGAGTCTGGTCATATGTTCTTTTTAGTCATAACTACTTATATGCCACCACTGCTTATATGCCTTTCTGTTCTTGGATTACAATGATAGATAGGAAATGGTCAAAACTAAAATAGATTATGCCATTCTGTCACCTGTTTTGCAAAGACTTAATGTTTTTCATTTAGAAATGAATTGTTTGATTTCTCATGGTGGCATTTGGCAACTTTTGAAAAGAAGGGAAGGAGATTTTCGTCATGTCTCTTTGCTTAGAATAAATGTTTGAAGCTCGCACTCACTTATGCCTAAATTCTTTCCTCATCTTCAGTGATCCTTGATGCTATTTTTGTGGTGTGTGATTATATACAGTCTGTGATGTTTCTGGAAACAAATATATTTTTGGCTTTTAGAAAACAAAATACTCAACCAGTTGCATTTGTGAAATAATGAAATCCTTTTGTGAAGGAGATTCTGAAGACAAAAAGCATTATGGTTCTACTTCTCTGACCTGTCCTCCCAGTTATCTCAGTTGCCTTTTTTAAAGTTCTGTTAAGCCCAAAGTAACTTAAATAGCTATCTCCCCGAGGCTGATGTCTACAAATGTTATTAGAACATGGCCTTTGGCCTTCTCTGTATTTCATGTGGTGAGCAAAAAACACACTGATGGTGATCAAAAACGAAAATAACCTTGGTAAAAATGAAGAGCTTTCTTAGCTTCCTTTGCAATTATTCATACCACCAAATAAGCATTTATTAAGTTCCTACTATATGTTAGGAAATGGAACTAAGTGTTGGGGTTGCTGTTGAGTTTGGGAAGGGACCCCAAAAGGTTGGGGGTCACAGACTGGTGTTGCGAGGAGTCTCAAAAGAATTTGTAGGCTTGAACCCATATCCCAATCAAGAGGCAAAGTTTATTGTAATTGTAACAGCAATTGAAACTGGCTAAAGTCCAGAGATTTTAGCAAAGAACGTGGAGCAAAGAGACACATTTATCCAGTTCATGTCATTGTTATGCTCATTTTATGGCCTAGAGGGAGTGGTCTCAGGAATTTGCTTATCACCCACCAGCAGATCTAGGACTATCCTAAGGCCTTCTGACTTTAGAATCATTGACAGGCAAGAGTGTTAGAACAGTAGCATCCTAAGGTTAGAGTCTCAGGATCACTAATATATCTTTCCTAAAGTTTAAGGGACAAAATATTATTATATTCCTAGGCCAGAAGACTTTTATAGTCATTGATAGAACAATAGTATTTTTAGATGAGAGGGTGTCAGGATCACAAATTCCAAAGCCAGAAGATTTAGAATCACTGACAGATTGTCGGAACAGAAATACCCTCAGGTCAGGGGACCCTAAAATTATTGCTGTCTCCCCTAGAGGCTATATATTCCATCATTACCAAGGCAAAAATGAGCCTGTGTCTGTCTTTAAGGAGGAAACAATATGTATATAAATAGGTATAGACAGATTATATACAAAAATGTATTTTTTTTGGGGGGGGAGTGGGCCTTAGCAGCAGGTGAATGAGAAAAGACTTCAGGTAGAATGAAGCAGTTAAGAAGAGATAGGAGTACATGTCAGGCATAAGGACATCTTGTGAAAAGAAGAGGAGGAACAAGAAGACCAAGTTTAGTTGGACCACAGAATCCAGGTAGAGAAATAATTTATTATTAAGTTTGAGATATAGATTATGGATAAGTTGTAAAGAACTTTAAAAGCCAAACAGAGGAGTTTATATTAAGTAGAGGAGAACAATGATTAGACCTGTGCTTTTGGAAAATCAGTTTGTCAGATGTCTGGTTGATAGATTGGCAAGGAGAAAAACTTGAAACAGGAAGATCAATCAGAAAACTATTGTATGCAATGATCCAAGACAATTCCAAAAGACTCATGATGGAAAATACCATCTACATCCAGGGAAAGAACTATGGAATATGAATGCAGGTCAAAGCATACTATATTCATTTTTTTTTGTTTTCTCCCTTTTGTTCTGTCTTCTTTCACAGCATGACTAATATGTGGATGTAATTAAAATGATTGCACATGTATAACCTATTTCAGATTCCTTGCCACCTTGTGGACAGGGGAAGGTTCTATGTAGGTAGAAAAATTCATAACTCTAAATACTATAAAAATGAATGTTGAAAACTTAAAAAAAGGGGCTATTGTAGTAGTCCAGGCAACAAGTTGGAGAAAGATAAGTGGCCCTGTAGTGGATAGAGTGCCATGCCTGGAATCACAAAAACTCATTTTCCTGAGTTCAAATCTGGCTTCAGATACTTCCTAGTTGTGTGACCCTGGACAAGTCACTTAACCCCATTTGCCTCATCATCTAAACCACTTCAGTAGCTTTGCTGAGAAAACCCCAAATGGGGTCACAAAGAGTCTGACAAGATTGAATAACAACAAGGAGGTAATAAGGACCTGAGCTAGGGTGGTAGCTGTGTGAGTAGAGAGAAAGGAACAGATTGCAAGAGCTGTTGTGGAAGTAGGAGAAGCAAGATTTTTTTGCTTTGATATTGAATTTGTGATGTTGCTGGCAAGCATTTCTGAGACGTGTTCCAATCCAGGTCCCTTGACTTCACTCTCTCCACTGTAACAAATTGTTTTGAATCTGAGTTGGAATTCTACCTCTTCTACACTTGTATGACCTTTGTCAAGCCCATTCCTCTCTTTCAAGTCAGTTTTTTCATTTGTAAAAGAATGAGGCTGAACTAGGTGATCTTTAAGATCTCTTCCAACTCTGAATACTATTATATATACTCCACATGTTTCCCCTCTGCACTCATACACATACTAGCCTATGTGAACAAAAAAGACCCAGATTTCTTTATCAAATCAGTAAATCAAGCAGTGGTATAAATTGGCTGTGACCAAGTCCTAGATACTTTTATTGAATCAAACAAGAGTATGCATTAGATATGAGTTGGTCCTTAGTCAATTTGATCAATGAATGAAGATACATACATAGGAAATATATTGGGACTGGTTTAAAAGGGAACTGGACACAGCTCTGGAATGGTATCGATTACAGTGCAGCAATTCAAAATTGGACATTCCAGGTTATTTAGCTGAAGACTCCAGCAGGAAATTGTAGAAACTGACCATTCTCATGGTGGTCAAGGACATTGACCTTGATGGGGAGGAAAATAAATGAGTCTTCTCCTTTCCAACCCTTATCCTCTAATAGAGTACAACCTTGCAAATTTTGAAAGGTTGAGAGACTTGGACTTTCTCTGACCTTTGGTGGGTGCTCCCAGAGCAACAGTGTATGATAAATAGCACTGTCTTCATTGGAACTGAAGGGCATGCCAAGGACAAACTGGACATACTAAGGAAAGGCACTGTAAGGGCACTGACCTTGGGAGGTACAATGAAGGGCAACTTTATGAGGAATTTTCAAAGTAAGAAAATGACTTTAAAATCATGGGGAGCTGTGAGTTACCTCTTTGCCAAATGTGCTTTATTACACTGAGCCTACTTTTTCCCATGGACCTGGTATGTAGTTGTGGGAGGGCATGCCCTGTACTTTTGAAGGGATTCTTTTTTTTGTGCCTTGTTCTTCTACCATAAAGGCAGATACCTGTTTTTAAAAGCCAATTAACTTTGGCTGATAAATTGATAATCAATATGAAGGACAGTATTGGAGGATTTTGAATAACAATATTAGAAAACCCTAAGAGATTGGGGTTTTTGAGTGGTAATGGTTTTCAGTTTTCCTCTGGGGACCCAACCTGTTGAATCTACAGGATGTTGGAGAAGTTGCCCCAATGTATGTGTTGCTAATACATCCTGGCTGTGTATCAGGTATGTCTTATTATTACCCTGTGGGGCACTTTTGGACAGGGAAAACAGCTTGCTATGGTACACAATAGAGTTAGGCCTTTAAATCCATGCCATCTGATCCCCCAAGCCCAATTTTTTTTCCTTTATGCCTTGTTTTTTTTTTCACTTTGTTAATCCAATTTATGACTGACTCATTAAATAACATAAAATACTATATTTTTCTCTTTTCATTTATACTGGCCTCTTTTTTTGGTGTTATTTTCCCTTACAGTGCAGATAGAATTTTCCCTTACAGCCAGAACTAGGCTGGCTAGTTTAATTATCAGCACACTGGCTCCTTATGAGTTATACTGAAAACAGCTCCCAGTTACTGGTTGGCTACTATTGTTGTAACTACCTTCTAGAGCACTGTGGTGGGAGTTTTTTGGCCCTTTTTGGTACATATCAACCCTGCCTCCTGTTTGGTATGTATCCGAGCTTATTAAATTTTTCATTTTACTAATGATGAAAATGACTGCTCTCCCACTCTTCCTCCCCTACAATATGTAGCTTTCCTTTTAGATTCCCTTTTGCTGCCTCTGAAATTATAATTCTTCCCTGTTATACTGTCACTCAGGGATTGGATTCCTTTTTCTTTAAGGTGAAACTATACTGCCCTTGTTCCTACTCCTGCTTGGGTAAACATGTTTTCTGCCACAGCTTCTTATTCTTAGACTTTGACACTTTGGGTGAGTCATTTTAATTCTCTGAGCCTCAGTTTTTTTATCTATAAAATAGGTTTGTTGTGAGGAAAGTGATTTTTTTTATATATGAAGTGGTATGTAAATTTATACTATTAATGCTACAACTACCACAACTGTTTTAAATGAATTTCCTCACTATAATTTCAACTATTTCCCCAGCAAAAGCAAAACTAAAACTATATTTAAAATCAGTGTGAGAGAGAAGTGTCATGCACATTATGGAAATTACAATAAAGTGTTTCATATGGAAATGTATTAGCACTGAACTTGTTTTATATAACAAAATATTCTGCTTAACTGAGAGAACAAAGATCCTATCTAGGCTTCATTGAACACTGTCAGTAACTTAAGAAGCCTTTGTAATTTTGAGTCCGAACTTGTGATTTCATAAATATAGGTAACTTCCAATGTAAAAACAACTTCTACTTATGCGCATTACCAACTGATATGAAATTTAGGCTTTTGGAGAGTTGATTGGAGCAGTGGGACGTTAAGTGACTTACAGTCACACAGCTAGTATGTGTCAGATGTAGGGTCCAACCCAAATATTCCTGACTAGCTAGCTAGTACTCTGTCTTCACTGTCATGCTGGTATTCAGCCCCTTTACAATAAGAATCATGAATAATTTTCTAAAATGATCAGTGAGAATTTTAGGTGACATTAATTCTAGGAGAGACCTTAGGGGCTAGCTTCATGAGAAAGAAGTTGGAAACTTCTTTGTTGTTCAGTTATAGCCAACTTATCGTGAGCCAATTTGGGATTTTCTTGGCAAAGATCCTGGCATCTGTTTTCTTCTCCAGTTCATTTTACAGTTGAGGAAACTGAGGCACATAGTGACTTTACTCAAGGTCACACAGTGGCTTTACTTTATCCTTTGTATAACTTCTTTCACATTAACTGTGAAACTGGGGACTCTGGGACCATTACCGAGGTAGGGATTCCCTTAGCAGAAAAAGATTGCTTCTCAATAACTACCCCTGAATTTCAGGTGATTGGAAAATAGAAATAATTGGTATTTCGACATAAGAGAGGTGGGCTAGATCTTTTCTCTAGTCTTAATTGGAAGCTAGTATTGTCTTACCTTTCTTTCCCCTACTTGTTTGATTTTCATGCCTATCATCTGTCTGAGGCAGATGTGGTGAAGTGGGAGAGCAAGCTAACCTTGTATCTAGGAGAACTTGAGTCTGAGTTCCACCTGGGCAAGTCAGTCAACTTCTTGTTGCCCACATTGCAAAGAAGGTCTTGACCTGTATTTGTCCAGGGAGCTTCTCTCTAGAATTTCCTTACCTATGCAAATGAAATTATTGGTATGGTCCCATTCCTCATCTGTCTGTGAGGCATGATTCACACTGGAGGCTCTTTGTAAGACTGGAACTCCATTTACTAAGTGTGGATTTTGAACCAACTTCTTCATAGCTGAGGAATTTTGGGGTTTTGGGCGTCATGAGACTTATATTTATTGCAAACTTTCTTTGGATGATTTCTGTAAAATTGAGTTGCTGTGAAATAACAGACAGCTGGGGTGGCTGGTACAAATTGTACTAATTTTTTTTGATTTTTTAAAAATTTTATTTTATTTGCAAAACATATGTATGGGTAATTCTTCAACATTCACCCTTACATAGCTTTCTGTTACAGATTCCCCCCCCCAAAAAAATCTCCATCCCTCCCCTAGATGGCAGGATATCCACTACGTGTTAATTATGTTAAAATTATTTGTATTAAATGTATTTGGCAAATCGAATATATGTATACATATTTCCACACTTATCATTGTTGTGCAAGAAAAATCGTATCTACACAGAAGACATATCAGATAAAGGAAACACAATGTAAGCAAACATCAATCAAGAGTATGAGAATGTTATGTTGTGGTCCACATTTCACATCCCTCTCTCTGGGTGTATATGGCTTTCTTCAGTGAACAATTGAAAGTGGTTTGAAACATTTCATTGTTGAAGAGAGCCATGTCCATCAGAATTGATCGTCATATAGTACTGTTGTTGCCGTGTATGATGATCTCCTGGTTCTGCTCACCTCGCTCAGCATCAGTTCATGCAAGTCTCTCCAGGCCTCTCTGAAATCATCCTGCTGGTCATTTCTTACAGAACAATAATATTCCATAGTATTCATATACCATAATTTGTTCAGCCACTCTCCAATTGAAGGGCATCTATTCAGTTTCCAGTTTCTAGCCACTACAAAAAGGGCTGCCACAAACATTCTTGCACATGTGGAGCCCTTTCCTTCCTTAATGATTTCTTTGGGATATAAGCCCAATAGAAATGCTGCTGGGTCAAAGGGTATGCACAGTTTGATAACTTTTTGAGCATAATTCCAAATTGTTCTCCAGAATGGCTGTATCCGTTCACAGCTCCACCAACAATGCATCGGTGTCCCAGCCTTCCCACATCTCCTCCAACATTCATCATTAACTTTTCCTGTCATTTTAGCCAATCTGACAGGTGTGTAGTGATACCTCAGGGTTGTCTTGATTTGCATTTCTCTGATCAATAGTGATTTGGAGCACCTTTTCATATGATTATAAATAGTTTTAATTTCATCCTCTGAAAATTGTCTTCATATTCTTTGACCATTTATCGATTGGAGAATGGCTTGAATTTTTATAAATATGAGACAATTCTCTATATGTTTTAGAGATGAGACCTTTATCAGAACCCTTAAATGTAAAGATGATTTCCCAATTTATTGCTTCCCTCCTAATCTTGACTGCATTGGTTTTGTTTGTACAAAAACTTTTCTACTTAATATAGTCAAAGTTATCTATCTGGTTTTCAATTAAGAGTTCCAGTTCTTCTTTGGACATAAATTTATTCAATCTCCATAGGTCCGAGAGGTAAACTATATTACGTTCCTCTAATTTACTTATAGTATCACTCTTTATATCCAGATCATGAACCCATTTAGATCTTATCTTGGTATGTGGTGTTAGATGTGGGTCAAGCCCTATTTTCTTCCACACTAGTTTCCAATTTTCCCAGCAGTTTTTGTCAAATAGTGAGTACTTATCCCAGAAGCTGGGGTCTTTGGGTTTATCAAAGACTAAATTGCTATAGGTATTGCCTAGTTTGTGTTGTGATTCTATCCTATTCCACTGATCGACTACTCTATTTCTTAGCCAGTACCAAATGTTTTTTTTTTCTTTTTGCTGAAGCAATTGGGGTTAAGTGACTTGCCCAGGGTCACACAGCTAGGAAGTATCTGAGACCACATTTGAACTCAGGTCCTCCTGACTTCAGGGCTGGTACTCTATCCACTGCACCACCTAGCTGCCCCAGTACCAAATGATTTTGATGACCGCTGCTTTGTAATATAGTTTTAGATCTGGTACAGCAAATCCACCATCATTAGACTTTTTTTCATTAATTCTCTTGAAGCTCTTGACATTTTGTTCTTCCAAATGAATTTTGTTACTATTTTTTCTAGATCTGTAAAATAATTTTTTGGGAGTTTGATTGGTATGGCACTAAATAAGTAAATTATTTTGGATAGTATTGTCATTTATATTATATTTGCTAGGCCTCCCCATGAGCATTTTAATTGACTATGTCTGATTTTATTTGTGTGGAAAGTGTTTTGTAGTTTAGTTCATATCGTTCCTGACTTTCCCTTGGCAGATAAATTCTGAAATATTTTATAGTATCAACAATTATTTTGAATGGAATTTCTTTTTGTATCTCTTCCTGCTGAACTTTATTGGTAATATATAAAAATGTTGATGATTTATGTGGATTTATTTTGTATCCTGTAACTTTGCTAAAGTTGTGAATTGTTTCTAGTAGTTTTTTAGTTGAGTCTTTAGGGTTCTCTACGTATATCATCACGTCATCTGCAAAGAGTGATAATTTGGTTTCCTCATTACCTACTCTAATTCCTTTAATCTCTTTTTCTTTTCTTACTGCAAAAGCTAACATTTCTAATACAATATTAAATAATAATGGTGACAGTGGGCAGCCTTGTTTCACTCCTGATCTTATTGGGAATGGTTCTAGTTTGACTCCATTACATATGATGCTTTGCTAAAGGTTTTATGTAGATACTACTTATCATTTTAAGGAAAAGCCCATTTATTCCTATACTCTCCAGTGTTTTTAATAGGAATGGGTGTTGGATTTTATCAATGGCTTTTTCTGCATCTATTGAGATAATCATATGGTTTTTATTAATTTGGTGTTATATATATATATATTATTAATACTTTTTATTTGCAAAACATATTTATGGGTAATTCCTAAACATTAACCCTTACAAAGCTTTCTGTTACAAATTTTCCCCCCTACTCCCCACCCCTGCCCTAGATGGCAGGATATCCACTACATGATAATTATGTTAGAATACTTAAGAAATCGAATATATGTATAGTTATTGCCACACATCATTTTTTGTGCAGGAGAAATCATATCTACAAGAAACAATAATCCAATAAAGGAAATACAATGCAAGAAAACCTCAATAGAGAACATGAAAATGCTATGTTGTGGTCCACATTTCACATCCCTCTCTCTGGGTGTATATGGCTCTCTTCACCGAACAATTGGAGCTGGTTTGAAGCATTTCATCGTTGAAGAGAGTCATGTCCATTAGAACTGATCCTCATATAGTATTGTTGTTGCCGTGAATAATGATCTCCTGGTTCTGCTCATTTCACTCAGCATCAGTTCATGCAAGTCTCTCCAGGCCTCTCTGAAATCGTCTTGCTGGTCATTTCTTACAGAGCAATAATATTCCATAACATTCATATACCATAATTTATTCAGCCACTCTCCAGTTGATGGGCATCCATTCAGTTTCCAGTTTCTAGCCACTACAAAAAGAGCTGCCACAAACATTCTTGCACATGTGGGGCCCTTTCACTCCTCTAAGATCTCTTTGGGATATACGCCCAATAGAAACACTGCTGGGTCAAAGGGTATGCATAGTTTGATAACTTTTTGAGCATAGCTCCAAATTGCTCTCCAGAGTGGTTGGATCCGTTCACAGCTCAACCAACAATGCATCAGTGTCCCAGTTTTCCCACATCCCCTCCAACATTCATCGTTATCTTTTCCTGTCATTTTAGCCAATCTGACAGGTGTGTAGTGGTACCTCAGAGTTCTCTTAATTTGCATTTCTCTGATCAATAGTGATTCGGAGCACCTTTTCATATGATTATAAATAGTTTTAATTTCATCCTCTGAAAATTGTCTCTTCATATCCTTTGACCATTTATCAATTGGAGAATGGCTTGAATTCTTATAAATATGAGACAATTCTCTATATATCTTAGAGATGAGACCTTTATCAGAATGCTTAAATGTAAAGACTATTTCCCAATTTGATGCTTCCCTCCAAATCTTGTCTGCATTAGTTTTGTTTGTACAGAAACTTTTTAAATTAATATAATCAAAATTATCTATCGTGTTCAATTAAGAGTTCCAGATCTTCTTTGGACATAAATTTATTCCATATCCACAGGTCTGAGAGGTAAACTATCCTATGTTCCTCTAATTTGGTTATAATATCACTCTTTATATCTAGGTCATGAACCCATTTAGATGTTATCTTGGTGTGCGGTGTTAGGTGTGGGTCCAGCCTTAATTTCTTCCACACTAGTTTCCAATTTTCCCAGCAGTTTTTGCCGAATAGTGAGTACTTATCCCAAAAGCTGGGGTCTTTGGGTTTATCAAACACTAAATTGCTAATGTTATTACCTAGCTTGTCCTGATATCCTATCCTAAGCCACTGATTGACTGCTCTATTTCTCAGCCAGTACCAAATGGTTTTGATGACTGCTGCTTTATAATATAGTTTTAGATCTGGTACAGCAAGGCCACCTTCATCTGTCTTTTTTTTCATTAATTCCCTTGAAATTCTTGACATTTTGTTCTTCCAAATGAACTTTGCTACTATTTTTTCTAGATGTGTAAAATAATTTCTTGGGAGTTTGATTGGTATGGCGCTAAATAAGTAAATTAGTTTGGGTAGTATTGTCATTTTTATTATATTCTCTCGGCTTACCCATGAGCACTTAATGTTTTTCCAATTGACTAGGTCTGATTTTATTTGTGTGGAAAGTGTTTTGTAGTTTAGTTCGTATAGTTTCTGACATTTTCTTGGCAGATAGATTCCCAAATGTGCTATGCTATTATCCGTTATTCTGAATGGAGTTTCTTTTTGTATCTCTTGCTGCTGACCTTTGTTGGTAATATATAAAAATGCTGATGATTTATGTGGATTTATTTTGAATCCTGCAACTTTACTAAAGTTGTGAATTGTTTCTAGTAGTTTTTTAGTTGAGTCTCTAGGGTTCTCTAAGTATACCATCGTGTCATCTGCAAAGAGTGATAATTTGGTTTCTTCATTACCTACTCTCATTCCTTTTATCTTTTTTCTTCTCTTATTGCCAAAGCTAACATTTCTAAGAAAATATTAAATAGTAATGGTGACAGTGGGCAGCCTTGTTTCACTCCTGATCTTATTGGGAATGGTTCTGGTTTGACTCCATTACATATGATGCTTTGCTAAAGGTTTTAAGTAGATGCTACTGATCATTTTAAGGAAAAGCCCATTTATTTCTATACTCTCTAGTGTTTTTAATAGGAATGGGTGTTGGATTTTATCAAATGCTTTTTCTGCATCTATTGAGATAATCATATGGTTTTTGTTAGTTTGGTTATTAATATAATTGATTATGCTGATAGTTTTTTTTTGATATTGAACCAGTCCTGCATTCCTGGTATAAATCCTACTTGGTCATGGTGTATTATCCTAGCGATAACTTTCTGTAATCTTGTTGCTAAAGTCTTATTTAAAATTTTTGCATCAATATTCATTAGGGAAATGGGTCTATAGTTTTCTTTCTCTTTTTTCTCCCTACCTGGTTTAGCTATCAGCACCATATCTGAGTCATAGAAGGAATTTGGTAGTACACCTTCTTTCCCTATTTTTTCAAAGAGTTTATATAGTATTTGGATTAATTGTTCTTTGAATGTTTGGTAGAATTCACATGGAAATCTATCTGGCCCTGGAGATTTTTTCTTAGGGAGTTGATTAATAGCTTGTTCTATTTCTTTTTCCAAAATGGGGCCATTAAATAATTTATTTCCTTTTCTGTTAACCTTGGCAACCTATATTTTTGTAGATATTCCTCCATTTCATTTACATTATCAAATTTATTAGCATAAAGTTGGGCAAAGAAATTCCTAATTATTACTCTAATTTCCTCTTCATTGGAGGAAAGTTCTCCCTTATCATTTTTGAGACTAACAATTTGATTTTCCTCTTTCCTTTTTCTAATGAAATTAACTAAAGGCTTATCTGTGTTGTTGGTTTTTTAATAAAACCAACTCTTAGTTTTATTTATTAATTCAATAGTTTTCTCATTTTCAATTTTATTGATCTCCCCTTTAATTTTCAGAATTTCCAATTTGATATTTAATTGAAGGTTTTTAATTTGGTCTTTTTCTAGCTTTTTTAATTATAAGCCCAGTTCATTGATCTTCTCTTTCTCTGTTTTACGCAAGTAAGCATCTAGAGATATAAAATTACCCCTTATAACCGCTTTAGCCATGTCCCACAAATTTTGGTATGTTGTCTCATTATTGTCATTCTCCTGGATGAAATTATCGATTGTGTCTATAATTTGGTCTTTCACCCTTTCATTCTTCAGGATTAGATTATTTAATTTCCAATTAACTTGTGGTCTGTTTTCTCCTGGACTTATATTACATGTGAGTTTTATTGCATCATGATCTGAGAAGGATGCCTTCACTATTTCTGCTTTTCTGCATTTGATTTTGAGGTTTGTATGCCCTAACACATGATCAATTTTTGTACAAGTTCCATGAACCCCTGAGAAAAAAGTACACTCCCTTCTATCACCATTCATTTTCCTCCAGAGATGTATCATACCTAACTTTTCTAGCCTTTTGTTTACCTCCCTTACTTCTTTCTTATTGATTTTGTGATTTGATTTATCTAATTCTGAGAGAGCAAGGTTGAGATCTCCCACTAGTATAGTATTACTGTCTATTTCTCCTTGCATCTCTGTTAGTTTCTCCTCTAGGAATTTGGATGCTATACCACTTGGTGCATATATGTTTAGTATTGATACCGCTTCATTGTCTATGGTACCCTTTAGTAAAATACAATTTCCTTCCTTATCTCTTTTAATTAGATCTATTTTTGTTTTAACTTGATCCGAGGTAAGGATTGCTACCCCTGCCTTTCTTTGTTCACCTGAAGCATAGAAGATTCTGCTCCAGCTTTTTACCTTCACTCTGTATGTATCTCTGTGTTTCAGATGTGTTTCTTGTAAACAGCATATTGTAGGATTTTGGCTTTTAATCCAGTCTGCTACCCGCTTCCGTTTTATGGGAGAGTTCATCCCATTCACATTCACAGTTAAAATAACTATATCTGTATTCCCTGCCATCTTATTTACCCAGAGTTATGATTTTCTCTTCCCTTTCCCCTGTCTCCCTTCCCCCCTCCCCATTACTTTATTTTTGATGACCACCTCCCACCAATAGTCCTCCCCCCTTTAGAGTCCCTCCCTCCCCTTTATACCTTTCCCCTAATCCTTCTATTAGTCTATCCCTTTCCTTTCCTCCTTTCCCTCCCACCTTCCCACAAGGAGGGTCAGGCCTTTCTTTGAAGCCAAATGTGTCTGATATACTCTCTTAGTATAGAGTCCAATCTAATAAGAGTAAGGTTTACACAATACTCAACTCCCTCCCTTCTTTCCCTCAATTATATTATATCTTCTATGTCTCTTTATGAAATTTTGCCTTATTTTACCTCCTTTATTTTTACTTTATTTTGCCTCCTTCTTCCCCCCCGCCTTTTTTTTCAGTATGGTATCCCTTCCACCTCTAATTTCCTTTCCATTATTATCAAAGAATAATCGAATCATACCCCCATTCTTTAAGGATACCTATAGTAGAAATATAGTTCTCAAGAGTTCTTTCCTTTTTATCTTTTTATGCTTCTCTTGAGTTCTCTATTTGGAGGTCAAATTTTTTCTTCAGATCTGGTCTTTTCATTAGAAATAGGTGAAATTCTCCTGTATCATTGAATGACCACCTTCTTCCCTGGAAGATGATGCTCATTCTAGCTGGATAACTTATTCTTGGCTGTAATCCAAGTTCTTTTGCCTTTCGGACTATCTGATTCCAGGCCCTTCGATCCTTTAATGTGGAAGTTGACAGATCTTGTGTAATTCTAATGACAGTTCCTCAGTATTTGAACTCTTTCTTTCTAGCTGCTTTTAATATCCTTTCCTTGGTGCAATAGTCCTGAAATTTGGCCATGATATTCCTTGGGGTTTTAATTTTGGGGTCTCTTTCAGGGGGTGATTAGTGAATTCTTTCAATGCCAATTTTGCCTTCTGATTCTAAAACATCAGGGCAATTCTCTTTAATGATTTCCTGGAAGATAACATCCAGGTTCTTTTTTTCATAGTGGCTTTCAGGGAGTCCGATAATCCTTAGATTGTCTCTTCTGGATCTGTTTTCCAAGTCAGTTGTTTTTCCTAGGAGATATTTCATATTTTCTTTTATTTTTTCATTTTTTTGTTTTTGTTTGACTGATTCTTGAAGTCTTATTGAGTCATTCATATCTATTTGTTCAATTTTAATTTTTCAGGTATTATTTCCTTCAGTTATCTTTTTTAGCTCCTTTTGTAGCTGGCCAATTGAATTTCTTGATTCAATGCATTCTTTTTCTATTTTGCCAATTTTATTTTTCAGTGAATTGTTGTCTTTTTCCAGTTCACCAATTTTGTTTTTCAGTGAATTGTTGTCTTTTTCCAATTCACCATTTTTATTTTCCAGTGAATTGGTGATTTTTTCCAATTCACCATTTTTATTTTCCAGTGAATTCGTGATTTTTTCTAATTCACCAATTCTGTTTTTCAGTGAATTGTTTTCTTTTTCCTATTCACCAGTCCTATTTTCCAGTTTTTGATATCTCAGTTGCCCTGATCTCAATTTATTTCTCCATTCTTCTTCTAGCTCTCTTTTGAGATTCTTTATGCAATCTTCCAGGTAAGCCTTCTGGAAGGGAGAGCAGCTTAAGTTTGCCTTTGTGACTTCATCTGGGATTGTTTTCAGAATCTCAGGATCTGGGGACTTCTCTACTTATTCTCCATAAAAGCTGTCTATGGTGAGAGCTCTCTTCTGCTTCTTACTCATGGTTTTGAGTTGAGGTATCAGTCACCAGCAGGAAATACTGTGGCAGTTTCTATTTCCCCTGGGGCAGTTAGCTGAGTTGACTTCCAGTCTGAGGCTGGTCGGGCTAGATCTGCACTAGGACCACGTTTTCAGCTGCTCTCATTCCACACTTTACCAAAGGCAGATCTGTCAAAGCACCTGCCCACAAGCAGAGCAAAGTGGCCCAGGCATCTCCCAGGGGCTTCCTGGGTGCCTAAAATTCGCCCCTCTATCACAGCCCTGACTTTCGCCCTGGCTGGCATCTGATTGCGACAAGTGGTCGATTCCCCTGAGGCTAACCTTCTCTGGAGTTCTTTCAAGGTAGATTTTTGATGGAAGTGCATTGTAGTCCAAGTGTTTGGTGGAGCCCTCACTCCGAAACCAGTTCAGAGGCTCAATTTGTCTGGGTCTGAGGGAAGGTCTCAGGAGCTCACAGAGAACGCTGTCTGCAGTTCGCCATCTTGCCTCCAGCAATTGTACTAATTTTTAATGCATGTGATTTTAACACAATAGACAGTTTAGGCTCAAGTAAAGTTTTCAGCCCAGTAGGAAAAGTATTCCTTTCAGAGCTATTTTTTTTTTATCAGTCCTTACAGAAAGTCCCTTTCTGATGTCTCATCAAGATGTGGTGGGGACATGGGTTATTAAAGGTTATGCCAGTGGAATATGCACTCTGGCTCTTTCTATGAATATGGAAAGGCTTTGAGCATGGGCCCCAGATAGATTGCATCTGACTAAAGGTTAAAATGTTTATCGTAAGAGGATTGGCTAGTAGGTGATATATTTTTTGCCCATAATAATCCATGAAACTGATAAAATTAGAAAATGGCCTTCAGACTTATGTCCCTTTTGTTTCTACAATAACATGACTGACTGGAAGAAGAGGGAGCTAAACATACAAAGAATCACAGCAATTAGATTAGTTTTACATTTGAATTTAGATTATGGTAATCTAAATTGCAGTCTTGTCCAGCCATGAACATGTTGATATACAGTATGCTACTGGAAGAAATGAATCCCTCCTAATATTGGTATTCTTTTTATACATGAAAATTAAAAAAATATTTTTTAAAAAAAGACAGTCAAAAGACTCTCAATGAAGAGAGTACTGGACAACATTTCACTCCACTGAACAAACATGTTATATCCCCAAGAGGTACAAAGGAGCATAGGATACAAAAATAAAATATAGGATTATACTTTTAGTTTAGAGGATTATAGGATTTTATTTGGGTAGAGGAGAAATGTAGCATGTACAGAGATAATTATAATACAGTATAAAAAGTATGATTGACATAAAGGAGAGGGCTAGGCAGAGTGCTCCAGGAAAATTTGAGTGATATAGTAATATTTGAAATTGGTGGGGTGAAGAAGGGGTGTATCAGGGAATACTTGAAGAAAGACAGTAGTTTGCTATTGTTGTAGTTTGTCCTTCATCCTTGGAGAGGACCATGATATCAGGAAGATGATGCGATGACTTGCAAATGAATTGGGTTTAAGTGAGGGAGGGCTTGTGCAAATAGTCACCAGCTTCATTTTCTCTTCCAGAACCATCTGGGTCCAGTGGCAAGATATAGATCAGTATGGCCCTGGATGCAGTGGGAGATGTTCATTTTTTTAAGCTAAGGTCTCTTACAGGTCTCAGTTTGAGGCAATGCCTAATCCATGGCTAAGACTAAGTAAGAAATGAGACAAAGAAGGGAATCTATTACCCAGTCAAAAAAAAATCAATCTGGGAGGGGAAGATTTTTAGGGCTTCCAGCTAAAACAGAAATAATTGCTATTTACAATAACTCTGAGCAACCAGGATCCAAACAGTGACCCCCTGGGTTTGGTCTGAGACCTATTGTTGACCAACCAATGAGAGAAAGAAGGATTTGGTTTTAAGGCATGGTTGTTAAGAAAGAAAAATCACATGATATCTTTCGAAGCATCAAATTGACATTCCTTTAGGATGAGCTCATGATGAAGGAGCAAAACTCATGATGAATATTTTTTTATTAAAACTTTTTATTTGCAAAACATATGTATGGGTAATTCTTCAACATTAACCCTTACAAAGCTTTCTATTACAAATTTCCCCCCGCTACTCCACAGTCCTCCCCTAGATGGCAGGAAATCCACTACATGTTAATTATGTTAAACTACTTGATAGATCGAATATATGTATGCACATTTCCACACTTATTGTTGTGCAAGAAAAATCGTATCTACAAGGAAAAAAAATCAGAGAAAGGAAACACAATGCAAGCAAACATCATGATGAATATTTTAAAGAAAACTACTAGAAAATAATTAATTGTAGCTTATGGCCATTATCTACAGAGAATATGGCCAGAGAAACTGAAGACTATACTTTTATATTCAGAGATTTCAATGAAAATTGATCATAGAGGAAGACAGTAAAAATGGGTTAGAAAAATATAGTTCCAGGATAAGAAGAGATGTTAAAAACATATGAAAGCTTTGGTGGGAACTAAGTTGAATCTTGAAGGAAGAAGATTCCAAGATTTTTATATTTTCATTGGGAATCTTGGCCAAGAGTTTGAAATAAGTTCTCAGATATTTATTAGCTATATGACCTTGGGCAACTCATTTAACCTCTACTCCAGTTTCCTCATCTATAAAAAGAAGATAATAATAACCTCCTAAGGTTGTTTTGTGGATAGAATGAGACTTTATTTTGTAAAGACCTTTAAAAATTTTAAGATGCTAACTAAATGCTACCTAGTAATTGTCAAATAAGTAATTCATAGGCCATATTGATGAGGCCCTGGATAACTGGCTAGGGTTGACAGAGAAAGCCTGGAATACTGATAAAATTGTAATACTCCCTGAGATAGGCAGGGAAGAGCACTGAGGAAATTATCAGCTTTACAGTGTCATCCCTGTGGAAGTCTTGGGAAACCCCACCTTACTGTATCCAATCAGAAAGCCAAGTTATGATTCCAACACCTGAAGTTAAATTTCAAGGAGGAAATTTCAGAGTGACTATTAAACCCACCTGAGGTAAAGTCTTTGCTGAACTCTATAATGTTTAGACAAGTAAATGTCTGTGTTCTTCGCCTATGAACTCACTGGAAATCACCTTGGCTTTGGTCATTACAATGTGATTTCATTTTTCAAGTAGATTTTTCTCAGGCTGTATGAAAATAAATTAGTTGTGAGGACTCTCTTTAGAAAACTGAAGAAAATGATTAGTTCTAAAATTGTAAAATCATTTTTAGTGTCCAGTATTTAAATATAAATTCCAGGAATGGCGCGTAAATAAACATTTCTACAAAAGTAAAAAAAAAAAAAGGTTGCCACTTTGAGATAATTACTGATGGAATCCATTCTTATTGAAAGAAATGTAGGACTGATTGAACCTGTGGGAAAAATTATTAGCAGTGATTAAGGATATTTTAGAATTATCAACAACTAGAGATCTAAGTATTATTTATTCACTATGACAATCTACTGGTTTATCACCAAAATGTAATTAATAGTTTGGCTGTAATAGCTCCTAAAGCCATGGGTATAGACCAGATATGTTGTATTCTGCATTGTTGAAGGGAATATCTACTCTGATGAAATGAAATTTAGCCCAGCCAATGGTTATGAAACATAAAGCATTGTGTGTACAAAGATGAAACAGAGAAAAGTTTCTGCACTCAATTACTTTACAAGGGGAGAAAGTACCCACAGATCTTTTGAAAAATTAATGTAGTGTCTTAATAGCAATAGCCAGATTTGCAAAACACTTTAGAAATTTTATTTCACTTGATCCTTACAACAATACTGGGAGGCAAGTGCTGTTATTATCCTCATTTTACAGTTGAGGAAACTGAGGTAGGCAAAGGTTAATGACCTGCTCAGGGTCACACAACTAGTAAGTGTCTGAGACAGGATTTGAATTCTGATCTTCCTAATGGTGGGGTGAGTGCTTTATCCATTATGCCATCTAGCTTCCTGAACTGTTTTTATTGTATGGCAAAAGTTCCAGCTTTGACTAATATCTATAAACAGAAAATTCATTAATTACAAAGAGGAATTTGTTTATTAAGCCTCAGATTTCATTCAGGTAACTTCATGCTCATAAGTACCAAGATGACTATGTATTAAGGTGATTTTACCCATAAAGAAGGTAGTCTCACAACAAACTCTGAGAACAGTTGTAGTCTACAGAATTCAAAAAATTACAGAATTTCCGCGTTGGAAGGTATTCTGTTTAGTTTAACCCATATTTGAGAGGGGTAAGAGGGAGGGGGAAAGGGGAGAAAAGGAGAAGAGAAGAAGCGAAAAAGGAGGAAGGGAAGGAAAAGGGGGAAATGGTGGAAGGAGTAAGGGGAGAAGCTGGAGGGGGAGGAAGGAGGGAAGGGAGGTGAGGGGAGGAGAAGACAGAAGGAAAAGAGGAGGAGGAGAGGAGTTTGAGGGGAGAGTGTTCTGATTAACTTAGCTAGTTGGGGAGAGAGAAGGGAGGGAGTAGAGGGGGAGAGGGAGACTCACTTTTACAACATAACTAGTTTGTGATAATCTAATCTTTGCTTAGAGTCTTCTATTGAAAAAATGACACACTACCTCTTAAGGTAGCCAAATTCCAGTTTTAGATAATTTGGTTGTTTGGAAGTTGTTCCTATGATTTCCAACCTATATTAACCCCTGTTACTTCCAACCATTTTTCTTTGTTCTATTCCTTGGGATTGAATAAAACCACTCATCCATCATTTTATATCAAAATGCCTACTAAGAGAGCCTTTCTAGTATCTGAAGACAGCTTCCATGCCTTTCTTCAGTGTTTCTATCTGTAGGCTACAAATTTCCACTGCAATTGGCTTGAAGATAGGAGCTTCTTTCTCATTTATTCCTAGAATCTTTACTTTTCTTAATGCCACACAAAATATTAACTTGCTTGGCAGACACATCACACTCAAGTACATTAATGGTACACTAAAGCTTTCAGATATTTTTCTGCTATATAGCCATAGCTCTCCCAATTTAGACGTATAATGTTGATTTTTGATCCCAATCTTTTTCTTTCTTTTTACTTTTCCCCAGTTACATGTAAAAACAACTTTTTTTGGTTATACATGTATGAATATTCATCATTTACATATTTCCATATGAATCATGTTGGGAGAGAAAAGAAGTGAACACAGCATGTGTTGATTTACATTCAGTCTCCATAATTCTCTCTCTGGATGTGGATTGCATTTTCCATCCACAATTTATTGGCATTGTCTTAGATTACTGAATAGCTGAGAAGAACCAAATCTGTCATAGTTGATCATGGCACAATCTTGTTGTTGCTATATACAATGCTTTTCTGGTTCTGTTTCTTTTGTTCAGCATCAATTCATGCAAATCTTTCCAGTCTTTTCTGAAATCAGTCTGCTCATTATTTTTATAAAACAATAGTATTCCATTACATTCATATACCATAAATTATTCAGCAGTTTCCTAATTGATGGGCATATATTCACTTTTCAATTCTTTGCCATCACAAAGAGAACTATTATAAACATTTTTGCACATATGTGTTCATTTCCCTCTTTTATGATTTCTTTGGGATACAGAATATTCTAAGGGCATTGCTGGATCAAAGAGTATGCACAGTTTGATAGCCCTTGATAGTTCCAAATTGCTCTCCAGAATGGTTGGATCATTTCACAACAACATCAACAATGCATTAGTGTCCTAGTTTTCCCACATCCCCTCCAACATTTGTCATTTTCTTTTCCTGTCATTTTAGCCAAACTGATAGACGTTAGATAGTACCTCAGATCTGTTTTAATTTACATTTCTCTAATCAATAGTTATTTATTTATTTATTTATTACTGTTTTTTTTTTTAAAATTAATAATAGCTTTTTATTTTCAAAATATATGCAAAGGTAGTTTTCAACATTTGCCTTTACAAAACCTTGCGTTACAATTTTTTCCCTCCCTTTAACCTTCCCCAGACAGCAAGTAATGCAATATGTATTAAACATGTGCAATTCTTCTATACTTATGAATAGTGATTTAGAGCATTTTGTCATATGACTATAGATGGTTTTAATTTCTTCATCTGAAAATTAGACTTCATATCCTTTAGCCACTCATCAATTGGGAAATGACTTGTATTCTTATAAATTTAAGTCATTTCTTGATGTATTTTGGAAACAAGGCCTTTATCAGAAACACTGACTGTAAACATTTCCCCAGATTTCTGTTCCCTTTCTAATGTTGGCTGTACTGGTTTTGCTTGTGCAAAACCTTTTTAATTTAATGTAACCAAAATTATCCATTTTGTATTTCATAATGTTTTCTAGTTCTACTTTGTCCATAAATGCCTCCCTTCTCCAAAGCTCTGATAGGCAAACTATCCCTTTCTCTCCTAATTTGCTTATAGTATCATCCCTTATACCTAAATCACGTACCCATTTTGACCTTATTTTGGTATGGATTGTAAGATGTAGACACATGCTGAGTTTCTGACATATTATTTTCCAGTTTTCCTGGCAATTTCTGTACAATAGTGAATTTTTATCCCAGAAGCTGGAGTCTTTGGGTTTATCAAACAATAGATTACTGTAGTCATTGATTATTGTGTCATGTGTGTTTAACCTATTCCACTGATCCACTACTCCATTTCTTAGCCAGTACCAGATGATTTTGATCATTGCTGCTTTATAATAGAAATTTAGGTTTGTTAATTCTATGCTATTATTCTTTGAAATTTTTTCATTAATTCCCTTAATATTCTTGACCTTTTTATTTTTCTGGAAAAATTTTGTTTTTTTTAGCTCTATAAAATAATTTTTGGGCAGTTTGATGGGTATGGCACTGAACAAGTAGACTAATTTAAGTAGAATTGCCATTTTTATTATATTAGCTTGGCCTACCCATGAGTACTTGATGCTTTTCCTGAACTCAATTTTAAGAAAGTTCTTTTGTCTTCTACAATTCATCTTGTCTGATTTGCTCCAAAATTATATTCTATCAACATCATTTTTGGATGCTCACACATTCATCCCACATTTAGTTATCCCACATATCTTTGTATCATCTGCATATCTGAAAAATGTACTATTTATACCCATATCTAAGATATTGATAGCAGTATTCTATAGCTCATGAACAGGCGGTAATTTGTGAGTCATTACCTCAGTCAGAGAGAGGCAGCTCTAAGATTCAGGAAGACCTGATTTCAGGATTCTCTGTTGCTGTACACTGGCTGTATGACTGTTGACATGTCCTTTACTCTGTCAGTTCTTTAGGCAACTCTGTAAGGTCAAAGGTTTCAGAGAAGTTTTTCACCTGTGTTAGTAGAGTGACTTTACTCATTTGGTGAGTCTGTTCCCCAGTGAAATCAAGATCTAGTCCATATCCCTATTATGTGTCAGTTATTTTGTGAGTAGCCAGTGATGCAAAGGCAAAATAGATTATCCCCTTGCCATGGACTAGCTTCTGTTCAATTAAGAAAATAACATTTACACATAAAGTAAATATAGAATATGTCCAAAAGTTATTTCTGCATATGGGGAACAAGATGGACACCAGTAGCTGGGCAGATCAGAGAAATGGCATTCAAGCTAAGATTTCAGTCTAGTCATTTGATCAGTTTCAGAGTCATTTACCTGTATTGTAATCTAGCCCTCGCATCTCCATCTTATCCTCAAAAAATAACAGGAGAGATTATAAAATTATTTAGACAAAGCTAAGTAAACTTAATTTTTTTTAGCATTCTCTGGTGTTCCAGTCTAGTAACCCTTACAAAAAAGTGACCATTTCTTAGCTTAAATACTTTTCTTGATGACAGTTTCATAATGTGAAAATATTGAGGTGGCCTAGACCCTTACTATGGAATGTTTTACTCATGTGGTTCACACAGACTTGTGGAAATTCAAATACATTATCTCCTAGTGAGAAGCAGTAATGACTGTAATAAACTAATGGGTCCTTGTTTCAAACACATGATTATAGTTGACAATAGAAGTGTAATCAAGACCCTGATTAATGCATTTTCTAATAGATGTTTCCCCTTTTACTAGCATTAGCTCAAATTTGGTTTTCTGCTGGGAAAAATATATATAATTAAGTATAAATCTGCAGTGATTTTTTTAATTACAAGAAATACCCAAATATCTTTGTTACTTTTTACATTGAATCAATATTTAAGTGTTAGACTGTAAGCTAACTGTATATTAAGATGGAAGTTTGTATAGATTTGGTATTTTTGAAATATTTCAAAATTTTCTTGAACAACTGTAAGGAAAGGTCCATCACTTCTTAATTTTGCTTAATGGATCAGTGCAGATCATTTGCTCTGAACTTCCATTTTACTATCACTCAAAATCCCTTGACATTTTCCCCCATTCTTTGATGTAGCTAGATGGTGCAGTAGATGAAGTGCCAGGCCTTGGGTCAGGAAGATTTGAGTTTAATTTTTGCCTCAGATACTAGCTGAGTGATTTAGGGCAAGTCACTTAATCTCTGTGTGTCTCAGTTTCCTCAGTTATAAAATTGAAGCTCATAATAGCACCTACCTCCCCAGGTTGTTATAATGATCAAATGAGATAATTTTTTTTGGTGAGGCAGTTGGGGTTATGACTTGCCCAGAGTCACACAGCTAGTAAGTGTTAAGTGTCTGAGGCTAAATTTGAATTCAGGTCCTCTTGACTCCAGGGTTGGTGTTCTATCCACTACTGTGCCATTTAGTTGCCCCATGAGATAGTACTTTTTAAAAAATTTAGCATGTTAGCTATTATTGGCTATTATTATTCCTCATGCACAATAATCTTATCTATTGCTGTCTTTATATGTTTTCTACCTCATGACTTAATAGACTTTGTTCTCATTTTTGCCTTTTAACATCCCTAGATTCTTTTGAAACAGCTCAAATGCTATTTCTTACATGAGATCTTTGCTGATCTCATAGGTATAAGAGCTTTTCTCCTTCAAATTGCCTTATTTTGGCTTATTCTTCTGATTTGTACTTCTCTGGTAGGTGAGTACCCAGAATCCATTCTATGGGTAACATTCCCCAAACTAGCATGTTTTCTATTAACAATTAGTAGAGAAGTAGATTATCAATTAGTAGAGAAGACATATTCTGAAATGAAATCTCAAAAACAGTAATTACCAAGCCTTTCCCTCTAAACATTGGAGTATACTTTTCCATGAAGACACACAGAGACTGAAGAAGGAAAGAGAATAGGAATGAGACGTCCATTCTCCACCATCTCAAGACTCAGGTTTGGCTGTGTGGTTACTATGGTTTTTCAGTTAAGTGTTACAGTACTCTCTTCAGATAGTGTGCTTCTATGCCCTTTCAAAAAGGATAAAGATTCTTGGTCTAGAATTGGCAGAAGCCTCTCCAATTCTGTTCCCCAAGCTATATCTTTGGTTCTGAAGATAGTCATCTCTCAGGCAAAGGGTATACAAGTATAGTTTCTCCTACTAGACATTTCTTACTAGTTCAGAAATGGATTCCTTTAGTGAGGGACTTCACCTTATTTTAAGTGTCTTTTAATTAATTAATTTATTTTTGCTGAGGCAATTGGGCTTAAGTGACTTGCCCAGGGTCACACAGCTAGGAAGTCTTAAGTATCTGAGGTCAGATTTGAACTCAGGTTCTCCTGACTTCAAGGCTGGTGCTTTATTCACTGTGCCAAGCTAGTCGCTCTTAAGTGTCTTTTTACTCACATTTCCCCTATTCCTGCTGGATCTAATGCAGATGAGGGGCTGGGAATAAGGGTAAGAATGCAACTTATGCCTTGGGAGAAATTCATTGTCTTTGCTATTTTTTTCATATGAAACCAAGTTACTCACAGCCTTAGAATTCCTTCTAAGATGAAGAATTCATCCTTGTCTGTCATGACTGCTTTAAAGTCTAGATGGGACACACTTTTATACTAGAGTTTATTTTAATGTAGTTTGTATGCTCTTATGTTTGTATGTGTTATCTCCTGAGAGAATGTAAGCTCCTCAAGGGCAGGAAGGTTATGGGATTTTTGCCCTTTTGCTCTCAGTACTTGACATAGAGTAGGCACTTAATAAATGCATATTGATTAAGTTTTAAATTTCTGGGCTATATTCATTTAACATTTGGAAGAAAATAAAAGGGGATTGTTGAAGTCCTGTTGTGGGATATATGAATTGCAATATAACTATTACCAATGGGCTGTTCAGTAAGTGAAGATTAAGTTTTGCTACTGAGATTTTGTATAACACCATTCACTTTGATTCCAGGGATTTTCTTTATAAATATATAATATGGAAATATAAAAAAGGATTGTGTGTGCTTTAATTCAGTTGCAAGAAAGTGGTAAAGGATCATAGAAGAGAATTTAGAGGTCTCTAGTCCAAAGATCTCAATTCATAAAGGTGGAAACTGATACTGAGAAGTTGAATGACTTGTTCAGTCATATAGTAAGGATAGAAGGAAACATACATTTGTTAAGCACCTATTATGCACAAGGATGGCCATCTCCAGTCATCATAATCTGTAATCTTGCCACTGAACCCTGATGGTTCTTGAGGAGAGAGTGACTTTCTTTGTATAACCATCCCTTACTTAAATCTCATTCACTTGCAAATCATGGCATCTCCTTCCTGATGTCAGGGTCCTCTTTGAGAATGAAGGACCACTAACGACTTGTAAGTAGTAGTAGCTACCACAATGGGGACCCAATTGGCCAGTTCCAGTTAGGCAATACAGCTCTTTCCTTTCTTCTTTTATCCTTCTCTCCTTCCTTCTGCCTTCTCCATCCTCTCTTTCCATCCACATAGTGAATCATATCTTTACTGCTGGGTATTCTGCCCAAAGGATTATAAATTTCGATTGCTTAAACCTAGCAAGATACATTGGGGTTTATAGTTTTCTTTTTTATGGACCTTACCTTAAATCCAAGCACTCTGGATCTCGTGGACTGGTCAACAATAGGTCCCAGCCCAAGTCTCACTTGGCCATTATTTGGATTCTGATGGCTTTGAGTGAGTGTATATAGCAATTGTTTCTATTTTGGCTAGAAACCCTGAGGGTCTTCTCCTTTTACACTGATTTTTTTTTTTCGACTTGGTAAAAGAGGCTATTCTTTGCCTCATTTTTACCCAACCTTAATGACAGAATGAGTGTTGCCTCAGACAGACTGAGATATTACAAAGACCTTAGCTAAAAAAGGCCAACATTTTCCACTGCTTCTCAGGCCATTTGTAGTCATCCTGATGTATCTCTGGCCAGAGGACTTAGATGGTTCTGGAGGAGAGAATGAGCCTGGTGACTTTGAATGGCCCTTCCTCACTTAAATCCACATAATTTGCATGTCGTGGTATCACCTTTCTGATGTTATGGTCCTCTTCCAAAATACAGGACAAAACCCAAGAAACAATTATGTTTCAAGTGATGGTAACCCTAAGCTAGCTTATTCCCAGAAAATGCTAAAAGGGGCCTATGCTGCTATTATCAACCATAATCAAGTATAGAAAAGGAAGCTAGTTCTCACAGACTATTCTGTTGATTTAGAATAATGAGAGGTGAAACTCTTAATATGTGAGGCTGAAACTCTTTAATCAGCCTATTGTGTTTTCCATTGTTTGGAATTCCAACCTTTGAGCCAGTCTAGTTAGCATCTTTAAATTTAGTTGCAACAAGTCTTGAGATCTTGATTGGCATATCTTTGGAGAGATCTGGGACCTAGTAGATGCCACCTGACTCCTCCTTGATCACATCTTTATCTCCCTAACTCCTCCCTGTTTTCTTCCCCCTACTCCATAGATCCTGCCCCTTACTTCTCATCTCCTCTAAGTCTTTAAAAGATCGACAAGAGTCATAACTAGGGAAGCATAGCTGAGATTTTCCCATAGATGACAAAATTTAAAGGGTATTACTAGCACTTGAATTCCAGTAAATATAAATAACTGAGCTTAGCTTTAATTAGCTAAAATAGGAAGTTATTAAATGGCCCAATAGAATATCTAACCCCTATCCCTATTCACTCTCACTTGTCCAGACTGGATCCTAGGTAAGCATCTTCTCTGCTTGGCCCTATTAAAATGTATCCCCACTCTTTCCTCATGGCTTTGGTAGAAAGAATCTACTGTGAGCCCAGTTTCTGTTCACAGGACCATTGTCTTGAGGGCTCAGTCTTCCTGTCATGTATCAATGTTTTGAGGTCCGAGGTCTCTCCCCTTCCCCAGCTAAATTTGTCTTAGAAAGTTGTTTTGAGAGTACCTTTAGTAGTGCTTGTCCTGGCTGCCAAAACTACTAATTATGGCTCTCCTTTGAACTCTTTTCCTTTCAAATGGGCACCCTTGTGCTATCTTCCTTTCATTATGAGGCATTTAGGTGGTATAATAGATACAGTGCTGGATTTTGTATGAAGAAGAACTAAATTCTGGCTGTGCCTCAGATGATGTAAAATAGGGCTAATAATAATAGTACATACTCTACAGAGTGATTGTGAGAATCAAATTAGATAATATATTTAAAGTGCTCTATAAATCCTGAGGCACTATAGAAATGTTATTTATCATTGTTATTGACAGCAATATGCATTTATTAAGCACCTTCTAAGTACTGGCGATATAAAGAAAGGCAAAAAAGACCCTGGTCTCAGGGAAACCCCAGTATAATGAAGGAGATAGCATATAATCAGCTATGTACAAAACAAATTATATATAAGACAAGTAAGGGGCATCAGAAGGTAGAATTTTAACTGACACTTAAAGAAAGTTAGGGAAGACATCAGGTGAGAATGACAAAGGAGAGCATTCCAGTTTTGGAGAAAAGCCGCTGAAAAAGTCCAGAATCAGGAGATGGACTGTCTTATTCATGGAATAGTAAAGAGGCCAGTGTCACTGTATTACAGTGAACATGGGGGAAGTAAGATGCAAGGAGACTGGAAAGGTAGGAGAGGTCTAGGTTATGAAGGACTTTGAAAACGAAACAGAAAAGTTTTTATTTCATCTTGCAAGTGATAGGGAGCTCCTGGAGTTTACTGAATGAAGTAGGGTGGGTGTGATGTTATCAGACCTATACTTTATTTTAAAATATATTTCCCCCAGTTACATGTAAAACATTTTTTTTACATTTCTTTTTAAAACATTAAGTTCCAGATCCTCTCCCTTCTCCATTCCCCCCCGCCTCCAGAAGGAATATCAGATCTACACTTTAAAAAGATTGCTTTTATAGCTCAGTGGAGGATGGTGAATTGGAGTTGAGAGAAACTTGAGGCAAAAAGAACTAGCAGGATATTGCAGTAGAGATGAGTGTGTACACTAGGATGGTGGAAGTGCCTGAGAAATTTGGTACAAAGTTTTTTGTTGTTGCTGCTGTTCTTTTTATCTGGCTACTTCCCTTCCTATCCCTGCATTCTTATCCTTGGTCAATTTTTTGTTCAGAAGCTTTTCAGTTTATAATTATTTGAAGTACAATTTCCCTTTCTTAGATTTTTATTATTATATAGAAATGCTATTGATTTTTTATGGTTTACTTTGTAGGTTGAAACATTGCTGAATTTATTGTCTCAATTTATATCTTTGCTGATTCCCTAGGATTTTTTGAGTAGCTTATCTTCATCAAATAGGGATAGTTTTTTTTTATCTTTTTCATTATCTATCATTGCACCTTTATTTTATTTCTCTTTTCTTATTACTATTGTTAGCATTTCTAGAACTACGTAAAATAACAGAGGGAAAGTGGAGATCTTTGCTTTACTCCTATCTATCTATCTATCTATCTATCTAGATATACTATATCTAATATATTCCCATTTCATATAATGCTTGATCTTGGTTTTAGGTAGATACTTTTTATGATATTAAAAAAAGGATCCTCTATGCTTATTCTTGTAGGGTTTTCTTGAAGTTGAACAATCTGTGTATTCTTGGTATATCCAACTAGATTTATTGGATGAATGATTCCTTGAATGAATTGCTTTAATATATTTGACAGAATTTTACTTATAGTTTTTGAACCCATATTTATTAATGATAATGGTCTATCGTTCTACTGTGATTTATCTTTCCCTGTTTTACATGTGAGAATTATGTTTGTCTCATAAAATGAATCTATTGGAATGTTTTTAATTTTTATTGAATTTTAAAATTAAAAAAAATTTAATGGTATATTATTTTTCCATTTTTTTCTCTCTCCCTTCTCCTCTTCCCTAGGGCATCATGCAAACTGATATAAATTATACATGTACAATTTCCAGTATATTTCCATATGTGTTATGTTGGGAAAGAAAAATCAGAACAAAAGGGGAAAACCATGAGAAAACAACAAACAAATGTGAAAATAGCATGTTTCAATCCACTTTCAGTCTCCATAGTTCTGAGAATAATTTATGTAGCTCTTGTATTAATTCTTTTAAAAAGTTTGAAACAATTCTAGGAATTTTTTTCCTTTGGCAGCAACAGCTACCTAAAGTATTTTTCTGAAATTGGGTTATTTAAGATCTCCTTTATTTTTCTTATAAGTTTGAATATTTTACATTTTTGAAAGCATTTCTCTATTTCTTTTTTGTTCTCTGTATTAACATATAACTATGTATAATAGGCTCCAGTTATTCTTTCTATTTTTCTGGGTTTGTGATGCCACCTTGTTTGGGTGCTATTTTATTGATTTGTCTTCCCTCTTCCATTTAATCAGGGTAGTTAAAGGTTTATTAAGTTTTATTAATCTTTCCCAAACTAAGAAAATATCTCATTTTATTTGTTTGTTGGCTTTCTAATTAAAAAAATTAATATTCATTTCATTAATCTTTCCCTTTAATGTTTTATTTGTGTTTTTAGGAATATAACTTTTTTTTCTTTATTAAAGCTTTTTATTTGCAAAACATATGTATGGGGGGCAGCTAGGTGGCACAGGGCACAGGGCACCAGCCCTGAAGTAGGGAGGACCTGAGTTCAAATCTGGTCTCAGACACTTAACATTCCCTAGCTGTGTGACCCTGGGCAAGTCACTTAACCCCAATTTCCTCAACAAAAAAAAAAAAAAAAAAAAAAAAAAAGAAAGGAAAGAAAAAAAAAACATATGTATGGGTAATTCTTCAACATGGACCCTTACAAAGCTTTCTGTTACAAAAATTTCCCCCTAATCCCCACCCCTCCCCTAGATGGCAGGAAGTCCACTACATGTTAATTATGTTAAAATACTTGACAAATCGAATATATGTATACATATTTCCACACTTATCTTGTGGTGCAAGAAAAATATCTACAAGGAAAAAAAAATCTGAGAAAGGAAACACAATGCAAGCAAACATCAATAGAGAGCATGAAAATATGTTGTGGCCCACATTTCATAACTCTCTCTCTAGGTGTATATGGCTTTCTTTGCTGAACAATTAGAACTGGTGTGAAACATTTCATTATTGAAGAGAGCCATGTCCATCAGAATTGATCATCATATAGTATTGTTGTTGCCGTGTACAATCATCTCCTGGTTCTTATCATTTTGCTAAGCATCCGTTCACGCTGGTCTCTCCAGGCCTCTCTGAAATCATTCTGCTGGTCGTTTCTTATAGAACAATAATATTCCATAGCATTCATATACCATAGTTTATTCAGCCATTCTCCAATTGATGGGCATCCATTCAGTTTCCAGTTTCTAGCCACTACAAAAAGGGCGGCCACAAACATTCTTGCACATGTGGGGCCCTTTCCTTCCTTTAAGATCTCTTTGGGATATAAGCCCAATAAAAACACTGCTGGGTCAAAGGGTATGCACAGTTTGATAACTTTTTGAGCATAGCTCCAAATTGTTCTCCAGAATGGTTGGATCCGTTCACAGTTCCACCAACAATGTATCAGTGTCCCAGTTTTCCCACATTCACTTCAACATTCGTCATTATCTTTTCCTGTCATCTTAGCCAATCTGAAAGGTGTGTAGTGGTACCTCAGAGTTGTCTTAATTTGCATTTCTCTGATCAATAGTGATTTGGAGCACCTTTTCATATGACTAGAAATAGTTTTAATTTCATCATCTGAAAATTGTTCATATCCTTTGACCATTTATCGATTGGAGAATGGCTTGAATTCTTATAAATATGAGACAATTCTCTATATATTTCACAAATGAGGCCTTTATCAGAACCCTTAAATGTAAAGATGATTTCCCAATTTATTGCTTCCCTCCTAACTTTGTCTGCATTAGTTTTGTTGGTACAAAACCTTTTAACATTATATAGTCAAAATTATCTATCTGATGTTCAATTAAGAGTTCCAGTTCTTCTTTGGACATAAATTTAAGGAATATAACTGTTCATCTGGAGATTGCTTTAGGTGCATCCCAGAAATTTTGGTGTGTTGTTTCATTATTATAATTTTCCTTCACAAAATTATTAAGTATTTCTTTAGCTTTTTTACCCATTCATTATTTAGGATTTCATTGTCAAAGCCCCATTTCTATTTGTGTGATTTATTTTGTCCTTCTTGAACTGATAAATAATTTTATCTTGTTTGTAATGAAATTGATTATTATTTCTGCTTTTTAAATTTTATTTTTAAATATTTCTGTACTTTATTATGTGATCAGTTTTTTTTTAAAGTTCAGTGTGGTGCTGAGAAATTTTTTCATTTTTCAGCAGCCCCATTTAGAAGATTCCATGTGATTTTATCTCTAGTTTTTCCAGTAATTTATTCAGTTCTATATTTCTCATATTTATCTTTCTGTTAGATTTATTTCCCCCCAATACAGAGAAGAATATTGAAATCTGTTACTACTATTTTATAATTGTCATGTTTTCTTATAATTCACTTCATTTTTCTTTTATAATTTTAGATGCTACGGTATATGGAGCCTGTAAGTTAATAATTGATATTGGTATGTTCTTTTTAGCATAATGTGGCTTCTTTATTTATCTTTTTTTGTGTTGTGAATTTTTGTTTTTGCTTTGTCTCATTGCATCATTGCGGTTGCTGCTTCTTTGGATTCAAATGATACATAGTTCTAACCCCTGATTTTTGTTCTGTGAACTTTTTTTTAAAAGATAACTTTCTTATATGCAAAGGATTGCGAGGTTTTGTTTTCTTAACCAGTTTGTCACTATTTTTTATTTTATTCTTTTGTTTAATCTATTCACCTTTAAAGTTATGAGAATTAACTTTATAATTTTCTTAGGTCTCTAATTTTTTAAAATGAGAATTCCCCTCCCCTTTGTCTGTAAAGACAGTATTTGTCTCTTCCATTGTTTTTGCTTAATCTATTTCAAGGCAATCCTATTTCACTGGCTCTCTTCCCTTCATCTCCAAAACCATAAAAAAAATATGGTTTTGAAGATCCAGTTTGCCACCTATTTCTCTAATTTCCTTTCTTTTCTTTCTCCTTCCTTCCTTCGTATGATTTAATTCTTTACCATGTTTTTTTCTCTTAGCTAAGTAAAGTAAAACTCTCCTTCCTTTCTGCCCTTCAACTTTTTCAAGTTTTTTGTTTCACAATATGTACTATTTTTTTTCCAAAAACGATTTCCTCATTATTTTCATTATTTCTCTTTTCCTTCTTTCTTTTTTGAAATTTTGTGCTTTGATTCATGTCCATTTTACTCATGAATTATTTCTTTAGTTTTTGTATTCCTCATGAAATTAAAGCCTCTAGAGTACATATTTTGAATTCTTTTTTCTAAATAGTTATTATTGTCTTGTAGATTCCCCCTTTTCTGTTGTACCTTAAAAGTACTAATTTCTTCTGAAAAGAATTTTCATATGTCCCTGACCTTGAAGTTTATTTATGTCTCTTTATCTTCCCATCATTTTCCTCTATTTTCTAAAATTCTCCTCCCTATCCTCTCACTCTTCTGGGTGTCACTTGCCCCCAGGAGCCGTTCCCTTGAGATAAGATGTTGTACGTAGTACAACAACATTCTCTCAGAGGTAGTAATATATTTGAGTGCCAGATTATTGAAGATCACACTCATTTTAAGTTCCACATATACCATTATTTATTTTTCTTTTCTCCTATCACCGAATCACTATTTCTCCTATTCCTCCCCCTTTTTCTGTCTCTCCCTGCTGAGAGATTATAGGAGTTATTTTACCAAGTTAGGTACAGCATGTTCTTATTTCCTTCTTTTTTCTTTCTTATGTACTCTAGCATTCTGCAGTTTAGTTCCATTAAAAAAATTAGTTTCATTCTAACTGTAGATAGAATGTTGTGAAATTTAGCCGATATTGTTTAGGATCTGTTCCTCTGCCATTAATTCTATTTGATTTTAACTTTTATCCCTTTTTCTTTTTTTGTGGTTTTAGAAATAATTTTCTTTGTGATCTCTGCCCCATATGATTTGTGAGGGGCAGAACTAGCCTCAGCTAAATGCCTGCTCCCTTTCTTTCGGGTTTAATGAAACTCCTTCTATGTGTACTGACAGCATGCTCCATTTTTTTTATTCCTCAGTACTTTGACTGAATATTGTTGCATCCCAGCAAATTGTCACAGTATAGTACCATGGTCTTCAGATAGAACATGCTTCCCAGTTTCTGTCGTACAAGTTTTAGGGGAGCAGCGTTGAGTTATTTTACAAGCCTAGAGTTTGTGAAGCGCTCTAAGAGTGTGATGGCTTATATGGATTCTGAGTTAGTCTTTTTTTTTTGGTTGTTAAATAATTGGGTCATCACCTCAGTAGGGTTCTTGATGTCTTATACCATGGAGAAAACAAAAATTTCTTTATCTCTTGTGTATAATTTCTATTTTGTAGTAGTTTGAAAGGGCATGAGAATTAGATAAAATTTCTAGTTCTGCCTTCTTGATCACATAGAACCATTGATTTTTCATAGCAAAACGAATCATTTGTAAAAATGTAGGTTTTTATTTTAATATTAGCAAATGAAATGACTTGTTTTAGACTCATTTTTCACACCAATTCCAAATATTCAGAACCAAATCTATTACTTTTCTTGCACTATGAATCTGTACATTCTTACGAGATTGTTGGAGACATGGCAACTTCAGAAATAAAATATCTGTTGATCCAGTCAGTCTCAAATTAGAATCATTTCCATGACAACCTAGTCATTCTTCTTTCATAAAACATATTTTGCACAATTCACATACAGAATAAACAATCTGTTGTTTGCCTCCAAGGATGTTACTTTTATGTACAAAATGTAGTCTCTTTCAAAAATACCAGAAAATGATTCTGTTAGTTGATTTCCATTATACCATCACTGTTACATTAACTTTGATTGAATAGCTCCTATATGAAAGATGCTATACTGGCTTCTGGGGATAAAATGTTGTGTAAGTCCTTTCCCTTGAGAATCTTATAGTCTGGTGAGGGAGAAAGGTTATACATATAGTGCCAGAGAATGGTACACATAGTAAGTGCTTCTGCAGTTCAAAAATATACCCTGAGGCATTAAGTGCCTCGCTGCACATAAAACAAAATAGTAAATGACAGAAGCAGGATTTGAACTCTCACTTGAAATTCAGAACTATATATCCTAAATATGTTGCCTTATTGTTGACTTTAGATTTCTAACCTGATCTTTTCTTTTTACTCATGTAGCCACTACCTTACTTTGGACCCTAAATTATTGTAACCATCTCTTGATTGGTCTCCCTTTATCCTTTTCCCTCTCTGATCTATGCTACATATCCTAGCCAAAGTAATTTTTGTTAAGTGCAGATCTGAGTGTCAGATCTTCAATTTTAGTAGACCCCTACTGTCTCTAGAATAAAATAAAATATAAATTCCTCTGTTTAGCATGTAACGTTCTTCACAACCTGGCTCCAACCTATCTTTACAGCTTCATTGAACATCATTCACCCTCCCATACTCTGCAATCCAGCCAAAATATGTGGATTTTTTTAATACCAGATCTTCTATTTCTCATCTTTGTACCTTTTTACTAGCCTATGCTTGGAATGCTCTTCTTCTCACTTCTAATTTATAGAATCACTCTCTTATTTCAAGATGCAGTTTAAGTTTCACTTTTTCACAGGAATCCTTCCCTGATCCTACAATCACTAAAATTTTTCCTCCTTCCTACCCTTTTATTTAACTACTTTGCACAAATTTCAATATATTTTCTTTATTCTGTTTATACTTACATAGGTACTTGTAATTTTTCCCATTAGGGTGTAAACTCATTGGAAGTAGGAATTCTTTCACTGATTGTATGTGTTGTATTCAGTGCCTGGCACAACTAAGGTCATAATAAATGTTTGTTAGTTGATTGATTGTTCTGTTAGAAGGCTCTTCTTGAATCTCTGAAATCCTGTGTAAGAGCATATGACATGAAACATTAATCAAGTGCAATTAAAATATTATGTCTTAGGGTGAGAGTTGATTATTTACTGGTAAAATATCCAGCATTGGGGATTGGAGCCAAGATGGTAGAGATAAGGCAGGGACTTGTCTGACTTCTCCCAAATTTCCCTCCAAACAACATTAAAATATCATCTCAAATTCTGGAGCTGCAGAACCAATAAAAGAATAAAACAATTTTCAAGTTGAAAACAACTTAGAAGATTGACAGGAAAGGTCTGTCTCACTGGAGTAAGAGTTGAGCTTAGTCCAACATAGCCTGAACCCCAAGGCAGGCTTGGGGGTGACTGAATTGGTGGAGACAGTTCTCAGATATTTCAGGCTTCAGACAGTGAAGGGTAGGACAACTCATCAGAAAGAGATTACAAGGGACCTTTGTTCCCACTGGGAGAAAGACTCTGTTTCATTGCTTATCCATGGTTCAGGCTTGTACTTCCAGGGCTAGGAGGAGCTCTAGTAGGTACAAAGATCCAAGGTACACTTCCAAAGTGGAAAAGAATACTTATGGTAACTTACAGCCCAGAACACAGGCCAGGAGAGCATCGACTACACCTCTCCTTAGGTCATACCACCTTGGAAGTACTGAAAACTTCTTGACCTAACTCTGAAAACATCAGCATGAAAAACCTGAAGCTTGGGACAATGTCAGCTCCATCCTGGGAGTAATGCCCAACTTAAAGTTAAAAGTCAAAAAATAGGCTGGGAAAATTTGCTGATGACCATAGAAGGTTATAATGATAACAGGGAAGATCAAAACATAAACTAAAAAATAAAGTAAAATTTGAATTGGTCTCAAGCTCTGGAAGAAATAAAAAAGGATTTTAAAAATCAAATAAGAAAGGAAGAGTACACTTCCTAGCTGTGTGACCCTGGGCAAGTCACTTAACCCCAATTGCCTCAGCAAAAAGCAAATAAAAAAGAAAGGAAGAGTTAAAACTGGAAAAATAAGTGAGAGTAATACAAAAATATTATGACAAAAGAGTCAACAGCTTGGCAAAGGATGCACAAAATATACTGAAGAGAATAGAACTTTAGCAAACAGAATAGACCCAATGGTAAAAGAAGCACAAAAGTACACTAAGGAGAACTCCTTAAAAGGCAGCCAAATGAAAAAGGAGATACCAAAGAAAACAATTGCTTAAAAATTAGAATTGGGTAAGCAGAAGCTAATGACTCTATGAAACATCAAGGAATCATCAAACAAATCAAAAGAATGAAAAAAAATAGATGAAAATGTTAAATATCTGACCTGAAAAAAATTGAGGAGACATAATTTAAGAAATACCACACTTTTGTCTCATTTTCAAGGTAAATATTCAAAGATAATAATATCACTTAACTATCATTTTCAGGGCCTGAATGGTTTCCCAAGACAAGCTCACAAGTGAAGGACAATATGGGTATTCTCCATTTGTGTGGGAACAGTTTTTAAGTGATTATTTCAAGTCCTAGGGATCATTAGCTGATCAGAGAGTCAGGATCAGAGTTCTGTGTAGGAAAAGGTTCTGCAGTCTTTGATTCACAAATGCATAGAAGAGCCTTGTGAACAATTCATCATTTTGATTCCT